>PVHP010018094.1:0-33585 GCA_004024765.1 Zapus hudsonius | reverse complement strand
TAGCTGATTAATCTTTAATTCACTTAATGTATTTCTGAATTCGTTCATATTTCTCTCCATCGAATTCAGTTTGGAGTCTATGCTTGAGTAGGAATGCTTCAACTCATTTATGTCTTTTCTCATAATTTCCATGTCAGCCCTTAACTGCATCATATCTGCATTGCTGTTGTGGTCAGGAGTCATAATGTTCTCTCTCTGCCATTCTGTATGAGCTTCTTCCACCCCCTTGCCAGTTTCGTGTTCCATAATGGGACTAGCGGCCCTGATTTGGGAAGTTGCGTTTTTCCTTTGGCTTCTGCTCATGCCCTTATAGAGAAGTGGGAGTCAGTGGTCCCGAAGCTGATGAGAGGCTGGGTGGCCCCAAACTTGGGCCTGTATTGCAGACAGACCCCAAACCTCCGTGGAGAGACAGTCTTTCCCCTCTCAGAAGGTGGAGGGGACCGCCTCTGAGGACCGGCTGCTCCCACAAGGAAGCCTCTCAGTTGGCGCCAAGTACCAGGAATCTGCCTCAAGGGGATAAAGGTAGAGCCTGATGTGCAGAGGAAGGGCACAGCTGCTGGCTCCCCTGCAGAGCCGAGAGCTGCCGGGAACCCGCAGCGGGTCTGAAGCTGAGGAGAGGCTGGGCGGCCCCAAACCTCCCCTCTCAGAAGGTGGGGAAGACCGCCTCTGAGGACCGGCCACTCCTGCGGGGAAGCCTCTCAATTGGCGCCAGGGATCTGAACCTGGGCAAAGGGACAAATGCGTGAGCCCTGGGTGCACTAGGCCCAGCCCGCTCTGTGCTTCCCTGCAGAGCTGAGAGCAGCTGTGGAACCCTGCTGTGGACCCCAAGCCGAAGCCGAGGAGAGGCCGTGAGCGGGTGCCCGGGTCTCAGTCCTGCAATGAAACCTCTGTGGAGAGCTTGGAATCTGCCCCAGGGGATAATGGCGGGAGCTAGTGGGGGGGGGAGGGCTCGGCCCTCTGCTCCACAGGGGAGCAGCGAGCTGCTCGCGAACCCCGTCAGCTGCAGCCCAGGGGTTCGGGAGGGAGGGAGAGTCCGAACTCGGGTTCGGCCTGTGTCCAAAGCCTGGATACCAGCTGAGGGGATCAAACCTTTCCGGAGAGTCCTGGCGACGTTGTTACTTGGTCACCATCTTGCTCCACCCACCTCAGATTACTATTCTTGAATGTTTGAAATATTAGTTCTGATAGTTTTTTTTTACCATAAGATATGTCCCACACATAACCCCTGAGATATCTACATTGAAGGGTAATAAATGCTCAGTTCCAGTGTGCATTTACTTTTATGGTGGTCACTACTATCTATTCGTAGAGTCTCTAGGTTCTATTAACCTAGAGATGAGAAGTCCACCCTGCTCCATGGGTTGGGGTCTTGGACCAAATAAAACGGAGAAAATGAGCTGAGCTCCAGCATCCACCTCTTTCTGCTCCGTGATGATAGACACAATATTCACCTGCCTCTCTTCTGTAGCAATTCCTGAGCCTTGCATGTTTTGGCAGTTTGTTTATAGTGTTGAGTTCACTGTAGCCACTGTATGTCTGTTAGGAAGTGTTTCACTTCATCTCCATGTTTGTTGCTATTTCTCACTATTTCCCTGGAGGTGGTTGTCAGGGTAGCATTGGGAGCAATACTCATGCTGCTGTTTTCTCTGTGGTTTCTCCTGGACCTTGATCAATGCTACTTTTTTTAAAAGTCGGGCTGATTTTTTTTTCATTTTGTAGCAAGAGATGGCCATGAGTCTATGGGCTCATGGGGTAAAAAGTTATGTCATACAAGAGATATGTTTGGGAGTCAAGTTGCCCAGAGATGAACTTGTGATAGGTAATATTGATTGTCATCTTGAGAAGCTCAAGAATCATCCAGGAAAACAGCTTCAGCATATGTCTGTAAATATCTCTGAGGAAGTTTCTAGATTGATATGGAAAGACCCACCCTGAATGTGGGTGGTATCACTGATAGGGTGGAGTCCTGGGATTAAAAAAAAAGAGAAAGAAAAAGGAGAAAATGAGCTGAGTACCAGCATTCACATCTCTGCACTCTGACTATAATCAGAGTATAATCTGACTATAACCAGGGCTCCACCACCATCTTCAAACTGTGAGTAAAAAATATAACCCTTTATTCCTTAATTTGCTTCTGTCAGGTATTTTGTTATAGCAACAAAAAAGTGACTAATACAGCCATATCATTAAAATAATTAAATCAATGCAGTTTAGACACAAACCTTAGTGATTGCAATTAGAGGTAATTAAAAAGTAGCATGCTCATGATAAAAATGGAAAAAGAAACCTCTCATGGGCTGGGGGTATGGGTATGTTTTTGAAAGTGCTTGTTGCACAAGTCTGCCAACTGGGGTTCAAATCCCTAGAGCCCACATAAGGGTGGACACGATGGCGCACACGTCTGTAATGCCAATGCATCTACAGCATTGGAATATGCAGTCAGGAAAATCCCAAAGCTGACAACCCAGTAAGTCTAGAAGTCACAATGCCAAGAACACAAAAGAGACCTTGTCTCAAACAAGGGGGGAGGAGAGGGCTGGCACCTTGCAGTTGTCTGCTGACTTCCACACATGGGTTGTGGCACATGAATACCAATATATGCACACAAACCATAACCATACCTCTCCCCAAGCAAAGAAATCTCTGATAAACTGGAGGGATTAGGAGAAATTGATCTTTTCACCTTAAAAATTCAGCTAACACTTTTAAGCAATGTTTATATAATAAAACAGGTCAAAAGCTTAATTGTTTTATAATCATATTTCCCAAGAAGAATTTTATAATGTTATAATGAATGTATAATTTATAAGGAATAATAATTTTATAATTACTTAAATATGAAGTTATAATTTATAATTGAAGTATGATAAGGACTCTGTTCTGGCTGATGGGTGGTGTGGGGGTGGGGGTTCATCTTAAAACAACACATGAACAGAAACAGAAAAGTGTGGTCCACAGATCTGCCTTCAGACCTGCAGGTTTTTGGATTAGTCAGTGCTGATGTCATTCCCAAGATTCATCTGGCACTGGGATGTAGCTCGGTGCTAGAGTACTTGTCTAGCAGACCTGGGCCCCAGGTTTATTGCTCAGCTTCACAAAAATAGTAATCCTTATTTGTGGAATGGAATCATAAGCTCAGGGTGATTTAGAACCTTATTACTTGAATTTATGGTCCATGGAACAGAACTTCAAGCCCACCGACTCCAGAGTTGTAATATCTGAAGGGAGAAGCAGCAGCCTGAGCTCTCCCAACTTCTGCACGTGATGCTCCTGTCTGTTGAGCAGCACTGAATTAGAGATTAAGAGGACCCAAGACTGTTACAAACAATGCTTCAACAAGTTTATTTTTCATTAGGTAAATCGTCTACAATGACAGACTAACCAGGCAGAGGAGATCCTCAGGAGCAATCCATTTTCTCTTGGGTTTGTAATTTTTGTTTCTCTCTGTTTTAGAAACCTAGGATTATTTGATTTTGGACAAGAAAATTAAATTTTTAATAGATAAGTATGATGTCTTTGAATAGTACAACTATTTACTGAGTTATTGCTGTATTCTGGGCATTTCCTTTTAAATATTAAATTTATTAATTTATTTGAAGAGAGAGAGAGAGAGAGAGAGAGAGAGAGAGAGAGAGAGAGAGAGAGAGAGAGATATCATGGGCATACCAGGGCACACAGCCACCAAAAATGAACTCCAATTCCATGTGCCACTTTGTGCATCTGGCTTTATGTAGGTACCAGGGAATCAAACTCGGGTTATTATTAGTATTTTCAGTCAAGTGACAACCACTGAGACATCTCTCCAGCCTGCCTTTGCTTTTTATACTAGTGATCCAGCCATGGGATTATAGGAGGAAGTGATGTCATCTCTTCCCTTACATGGTCCCCATTTGAAACTCCCCCAAACACAAGTCAGACTAATAAGAGAAAAGCATAATAAATGTATTTAACCAAAGGTTTACATGTTAAGAGAGCCATGAGCAATGACCAAGAGCCCCATGGAAACCTTTATGTTTTTATGCTATGATGAGAGAAGCATTAACAGGGCAAAGCATGAACAGAAAGGGACATGTTCTAATGGTAATAAAATGGGGAGAAATCCAGCAAGGCCTGTTTGTCCAAAGTATTTCAGTATCTCTGTACAGTATCTCTCTCTCTCTCTCTCTCTCTCTGAGTATAGAAAGGTTTGCCTGTGACATGAGGATTTTCTGGAGAGAAGGGACTTTTCTAGAGTAGGTTACTTTCAAGGTTTTACAGGAGACATGTTTCTGCTTCTGCAACCCTCCCAATGCCCTTAAGCTAGAAAATACCCAGCATGATAAGGTGCTGGACTCTAAGATTTTGTGTTCTAAACTCTAGTAAGATGTACATGGTCCCTGCATTCATGGAGTTTATAAGCTGTGATGACAGACAAAATCCCTAGAAGTAGCAGGTGTAAGGGAGATTACAACAGAGGAGTCACCAATTACTCTGAAAGCTTCTATTTAGAAGCTCTTGCCTATAAGTCACATAATGGACAACAAAGGGGTCCATGAACCTCCAGAAAGTTATTTGTTTTTATGCTCATGTCTGCATTGTTCTAGATCAAAAATGCAAATTCCTTGACACCCAAATATTTAAAGACTCCTGCTGGTTGTGAATCTATATAGCTCACTGGTAGAGCACTCACTCGCCAAGCACATGTTAGGTCCCGGATTTAGTCCCCAACACAAATGAATGAAAGAAGAAATGAACGAATGGATTAACAAAACTGGGAAATCAACATCACTAGCGTTTATTCCATCAGTGTTTTAAATCCATTACCTACATAAATGAGATTCCTTTTCTCCTGTCTCCTTTAAGAGTTCTTGTTTTGCCCTGAATTACCTTAGTATAGATTTAAAAATGGATTTCATTCTTGGCATAGCATTATCTCCTCATCATTCTTCTATGAAAAATTGAAGGCCAATTCTCTGCAGACATGGGCATATCAAGGGCACAGCTGTACTGCTTTTCAGCAGATATTGATGTACATGAAATGTCCTAAAATGAGCACTCTTAAAGGGACCTTCCCTGACATTTGTTCAACATTTAATTCTCAGTTCTTAGAGGTGAGCAAGAAGTCCTGGGGGGTATAGGCTTAAAAGCTTGCAAGTTGATTAAAAATTGTGTTTAAATCTGGACCAATTAATATCAGAGCCCCACAGGGCTAATGTGAAGGATGGCTGTTATGTTTTTCATCTTTGCTTCACAGTTTCTGCAAGTGGATAAATCAACCCCTGTGTATTCATTCTACTCTTACCAAAGCAACAATTCATGTTGTTTATTGTTACAAATACCAGTGACATTCGATAGACCTTGCAAAAATGTTTATGAGTTTGGGCAAATATCCACTGTCATGCATGAAGCAATCAGGTAATAGCAGCCTGTGGGTGTGGAATATCAAGGGGTCCCTCATCACCATACACTGAATTGGAATGGTTACTTGGTAACATAGTGTACCTTCATTATCTAAATCATTCCACAGTAAGGGCTAATATAGCACATATGTTTAAAACAAGTGCCCTCATATAGCCTTCAAGTAGTTTAAATACTGCATTTCTAAGAACTGTTAAATTAATTAATACCAATAGTAAGCTAGTAAGGGTAATTTATCATTAACTCTCCCCATGTACCACGGGATTTGGTATTATTAAAACTAGCAAACAATAACAACAAAATCCTGAGCATTAAATCTGTATTTTTCACTTTCTCATAACTATGTTCAAATCTCAATGGGTCTTAGTTTACTTCATTTACTGTGGATTTGGCATATTTTAAATCAGTCTCAGTGGGTAGTTTGGGGAGGGTCTTGGTTGATTCAAGGTTCACTTCTATTTTTATCACTTCCCCCTTCTCACTTCCGATGGGAGAATGGGGAGCATGGACCTTGGCAGTCTGAATGGTCAAGACATCATTGGGCAACTCAGGTGGTACAGATGTGTCCTGAGGCATCAAAGCCCTTGGTGTGAGCTCATCTGCCACTCCTCCTCCCTTGGCTTCTGGTAATCGCTGGTAGGATAATGAGAAGAACTATTTCTTTTTTAAAAATCCTGTGTCAGCTTCCTGACTGGTGTTATTTCTTAACTTCCCTGGCAACCTCTGCTCTCTTCCTGTTCATTAATGTTCTGGGCACAATGGGAACATGGACATGAAGCCAGGTTGCTACTGTTTCCCTTTCATGGGGAAGACAGCAGGCTGGGCACGATGACAAGTCATGGTGGGGGCATTCCTTGCTTCCCCAGATCCCATTCTGAAAGGAGCATAGTGTTGTCACCCTTCTAGGGAGAGGAAGGGGAGTGCAACAGTAGTTACCCAGTGTTTGAGGAAGCAGACTATGTTCTGACCTAGTTTTAGCATCTGTCCCTAGGCACCTGGTCTCTGCTGAGCTGGCCATTGTCATAATTACCAAACAGTGCCAACAGGAGACATAAGACACAAGATAAGTGAAAAGTTGATTTTGCTCAATAAACTCGTTTTAGCATGTTATTACTCTGGGATTAACATGGATAAATTCTTTGCTAATCAGTTCCCTTCCTTTGACCACAGAAGGTGGTCACAGAGTTGAGGTTTCATAGCAGCAAAATGAAAACTAAATACCCGAAGCCTCAATCCCACTGAGGAGGACCCTCAGTGGAATGGGGCAGAGAGGAGGGAAACTGTGGTACCAACACATGACTTGCCCATACAAAGTTTCTACTTATTTATAAAAGAAATAAATAAAAAATCTGAAGTCTGACTCATCCTCTGGGCAAGACATTCATGTGGCTTCTTCTCTTTTTCTCTTCCTCACTGGTATACTGAGAAAGCCCGTGGCTTGCATATCTGTTCTATTCAGTAACTACAAACAATAACCTGTGTTTTGCCAATTTGACATCTACAAACTGAAAGCAAGCTTTCTGGCATTATGTGCCCAAGATACACAGCAGGTCTATCTTACTTGAATCTTATGGGATTTTCACGACTTCACTTAGGCAAGAACTACTAGACAAATGGGCCCTTCCATTAAGAATGCAAGATGAAGAGACCAAAATCCCCAGATGTGTCCAGACTTGTGAATCTGAAGAACCTTTATGCAAGTCTAAATAAAGACATGGTCTAGTTAAGGATCTATTCTAATGTGCAATGCTTTTATTTTCATCAAAAGATGTACAAAAGTAGAAAAGAAGTTCATTACACTTTATGTGGAATAAATCACTCTTATGGAACACATTTCCATAATTTCCCACTATTTGGAATGTGGTATCTACTTGAGGACAGGAGATTATATAACTCTATACACAATGAGCACATATGACCATGGTGGGGTGAGGGCGGTGGATTTGTTTCCAGAGATGATGAAAGTTTGCCTGGCTGCAGAGAGCTTTCTTCCTTACCTCACATTTTGTCTGGCTCCTTCTTTGTCATGGAGCCATTATATCCCTAGAAGTGTCAGGTAAGGATGAAGGAGAGCTTGGGAAGGAAAACCACCTTGGGAGTGGGTAATACAGAGAAGGTGGTCCATTGGTCAAGCAGATAGCAAGGTCTCTGTAGGAAACTGGGACATTCAAGGGAGGGTTTGCAAGGAGACAAGGAAGCCTGACTACATTGTCCAGGAAATGGTGATTTTATTTTGAGAGGAGTGTTATTAGCAGCAGGTCCTCTCTTTTGCTTTTATTATAATTTGCTCCATACCCAACCCCCCCAATCATTCTCTCTTTCCTATCAACAACCCTGCTCAGCAGACCTTAGAAATACCCCATGACTATCTGCAGATGTTCTGTAGCCTGTGTCAATTTCACAGCCGTTATAATTTTCTTTCTATCTCAAATGTAAACTGAAATGAAATATTTCCCGCAGAAGAGTTCAGAGCTACCAGGGGATGTTCTATTGGTGTGGTAAATCAGTCAGTACTGAGGTGGGGCAGTCCATCACAACACTACATGTTCTACACTGGTGGTAATCTTAGCTTAGATTGCTGAGCTGATGCTGGCTCTCTGATCCATATTTAGAGTTCAGTGAAGGGCAGTGAGCTCTGGCCTACCTTCCCTTTGAACTTGGCACATAGAGAATGCAATGTCATGTAATATACATAAGTGGTCTGAATGCTAAGTGGGAAAATTTAAGGCATAGTTTACATGGCAGTACTTGTAGTAATGTGACTTTGGAAAAGCAACTAACTTCTCTAAGTCTCTCTCTTTCCATATTTTTTTTAACTGGACTTCATAAAAACATAGAATTCCTAGGATCTATGGCTAGGTTACAAGTCTTCAGTGCTAAGACTCTACTGACATGAACTGATTCTTTCAAAGCAAAAATGAAAAATGTTCCTTGGGGCAGCATGTATGTAACATGTCCCTCACACCCTCATGTATTGTCATTAAAGCTTGCTAATCCCAGCTGGTGAAGTCTTCTGGGGAAGTGGAGCCCAGCTAGAGGAGGTGTGTCATTGGGGGTGGGTCTTAGGATATTAGCCCTGCTCACTCTGTCTACTTCCTCTCTCCTGCTGTAGAGATGGGATGGCCTGCTATCTGCTCTTGTCTTGCTTTCTCTGCCATGGTGAAACTTCCCCTGAAACTTTAAACAGGAAATATGTTCTTTCCTTCCATAAAGTACTTTTGGTTTGATGTTTTGTACCAGCTCTGAGAAGATAACAGTTACATTCCTCCTTTTGACTCAGCCTGAATAGTATGGAGGAGCCCAGCCTGGAGCAGCCCTGGCTTGTGATAGCCAACGTGTCTTGGTCTCACAGCTCAGGAACAGTAGCCCCACTGACACATGCACCTCTGTGCCTGGGACCTTTTGTCTGATCACCTAAGCTTGCCTGACCTACTTCCACCAGAGAAGCCATTAATCAATGACTAAAGAACACTGTGCATACACGTGTCTGTCACTGCTTGGGCAGAAAAGCCCTGGGTGTCTATATACATAGGCTCTCCAATTCTCCAGCATGGTTCAGTTCCAGTCACCCTTCCTGTGATGTAACTGTTAACTCCTCTTCTTACCTGTCTCATTTCATCTCCTTCCAGGAGTCTTCTGACATAATCTCCTAAAGGTTCTATTTCTATTAGAACTATTGACTCAGCCTGTGACGCAGGCCATCATGGGATTCTGTGCAAGGCTGTCCTGAGGAAGTAGTGACTCCATTTAATCATACAACTTGTAGAGACACACTCTGTTCTCTAATACTCGACCAACCTTGGCAGTTTATCATTCTCCCTTCTTCTTTACAAGTTTTATGATGTTTACATCGTATCATTCCATTAGAAATGCTCACTGAAGTTGGGCATGAGGGAGCACACATATAATCCCAGCACTTGGGAGACAGAGGTAAGAGGATCACTGTGAGTTCAAAGCCAGCCTAGAACCACAGAGTGAATTCCAGATCAGCCTGCACTAAAGTGAGACCCTACCTTGAAAAACCAAACAGAACAAAATGCTCAACAAGCAGCTGGTGCTGGAGAGAAATTGCCCTGGGAATCAAGGAGCAGGGTGTAAAATGCATTCAGTCTTTCTCACATGAAAAGTCTAATTGTAACACTTCTGCACAGAGTACAATCTTTTGTTGATTTCTTGGCGATTATAGGAAGTCAAGATGCTAGAGTTTCTCAATACCATTATGGAGATGATATCCAATTAAAAGAAATCCCAGGGTAGCCTTGAAAGAACAGCACATAGGTTCAATTTACATGAAGAACAGATAAGTAGAGAACAGTTGTTAATCAAACCTAATTGCTCTCAGGAAAGCTCACTTGAATCTTTATTTTGTAGGTAACAGGAACTTTCTAAAAGATAACACTGGAAATGCTCTTAAGGAACGATATGGAGACATTTACTTTTTAGATCTATTCATATGGTTAAATTACTGTTTTCATTCATCCATCCACCCATCCAGCCATCCTCTATCTGCCCTGCCTTCAGTGCCTCCCTTTTACCCCCTCTTCTGTCCATTTTTTATCCACCCCGCTCCAGTCTTCCTTCCATATCTTTGTGTTTAAACTTTCACAACTCTTTCAATATTCCTTTTTCTTTCTTCTAGTTTTCTTTTATCAGACCTTTATCTCTCATTGAACCCGTCCTTCCTTCCTTCCTTCCTTCTTCCCTTTTTCTATTAATAAGTGCTACTGTTTTTGCAATGCTACAGATTGAACCTAGAACCTATATCAGTAAACTTTAAAAAACAACTAGATGCCCAACCTGACCATGAGTGTTCTTAGGAGTGACACTGAAACACAATTTAAGTGACACTACATAGATTCCAATACACGTGTGATGGTCACTACACAGGAGCCTTTCATCAATTTCCTTGATGTTCTCATTTTTGAGATTCTTAGTGTTTATTTTTAATCTATGAATTTAAATTAATATTAATCCCCACTCCACTTGCTTATTCTGAGGATTGTAAGAATGAATATATATATTGTATATAGCAGATTGGCTTCTATTAGATATTAGTGGTTAACATATTTCTGGCATTAACCACAGGCATTATTTATAGGGAAATTCTGTGCCTAAGGAGAGGTAACACAAAGTCCGAAGATGGGTGAGTCATTCACATCTCAAGAAGAATCTTAGCTCACTGTGTTCATTTTCTATCGTGGATAACTCAGCACTATCACCTCTGACATAAGTGACATATTTGAGAGTCCCAAAGCACTGTGGCCTTCTGATAGCTCCTGACCATTGCCTCGTTACAGTTCCATGCAATCAACATGTTTTTCTGACTTTTATTTGTACACTGAGTTTCTTGTTAGACTCCTGCAATGCTGAACACGAGAGGCAGTAAAATATTCCCAAGAACAGAGTGGGAGCTCTTGCCAATATGAGTGTGACTGAAGTCCCCTTGTCACCAGGAAAAGTCTCTGGTTCCTTTCAGCTCTATTGAGAGACAAGCCATTTTAAGCAGTGACTCTAGTCATAGGAAACTCTTTTCATGTTTTTGGCATCTTATTGCATGTATGTTTTAGAAACAGCACCAAGACTTCAAGACCAAGAGAAACTTTTCTGTAAGAAGTGTCAGACCTCTGTTCAGAAGGTAAGAAAAAAATAACTTGAGTTTGAGGCTCCAATGAAACTTTTTCTAGAGCATTTGAATAAACCTGCCTGGTCTCCTATGTCTCAGAACTAGAAATTTACCAACTAGACAGACACCCTGATATCTCTGTGATCAGTCAGAAAATAAACATGGTTTTCCACTGGCGCTTCTAGTTGAAAGTGAGTATGGATGGACAGTTAGATGAAGCCAGGTTAGACCATGCTATGGTAACAAGAGCCTTGTGAATCTCAACATTCATTATTAAACTTTTATAGATAAAAGCTTATTTCCAGCTCATAAAAAAATTGGAGGCAGATCCGTGGAGTTTTATTTCCATCTTATTGCCTGGAGATCTGGTCTTCATGAATGTTTTATTTCTACCATCTTTACATGTGAATTCTGAGCTCTCTGAGATGAACAACAGAGGGAAAAAGTAGTTCTTCAGCTCTTACCTGCCTGAACTGGGAAGTGACTTTCCTCACTTAGGCCATTATGATCCATTGGCCAAAATGTGTCTCATGATCTTATCCCAAAAGCAAGTGAAAAGAAGGGATGGTCGCTGCCCCTGAATGATTTTTCCATAATTGATACAGATGCAGACATTGCAGAAGATATATAATAGAAAAGAGGTATCAAAACAGTAAAGATAAGGAAGGGCGTGGATTTCCCCCTAAAAGATAATCAAGGGGCTGGAGAGATGGCTCAGCGGTTAAGGCACTTGCCTCCAGTGCCTAAAGCTCTGGGTTCAATTCCCCAGGACCCACATAAGCCAGACCCACAAGGTGGTCCTGGTGCTGTCTCTCTGTCTCTCTCTTGGGCTGGAGAGATGGCTCAGCGGTTAAGGCACTTGCCTCCAGTGCCTAAGGCCCTGGGTTCAATTCCCCAGGACCCACATAAGCCAGACCCACAAGGTGGTGGCCCTGGTGCATTCTCTCTCTCTCTCTCTCTCTCTCTGCTTGAAAATGAATAAATAAAATATTAAAAAAAAGATAATCAAAAGACTGGACAAAGTTTGCAGATATCAGAGGTTCAACAATCCAAGCAGACAGCTATCATGATAGCATCCCTTCATATTTTCATAACATATTTTAAAAAACAAACGTCTCCTAAGTCTAAAAACACCAAACTGCAGCTATGCTTCACCAGCTCTAGGGAGATGTACACATGTCATAGATGTAAACAGCACACTTTAATGTTCAATAAGTGATTATTTAACAATGGTGGTGGGGTGTATTAAAATCACAATTCACTGGAAGGCTCAGCATTGTTGTTGAGTGTTTGCCTGGCTGTCCTGGATTCTCTGACTGCCTTGTTCTAAAGTGCAAGTTCATTGCAAACACAATGCTTTATACACTTTTTAATTAACTTTTATCTTGAATGGTTTCAGGTCCAGTCAAAAAAGGTAATGAACCCAGCGAACATGTCTCTTCAAAGCCTATTATGCTATAAGATTAACAAGGACTTTTTATTTGAATTTTTTCTATTTCCCTTCCGTCCTAGCCAGGGATGTTCATTGAACAACAAAAGCAAGCCTCAAATAGTGACTACTAGGGATAACTTCTTGATTCAAAGGGTAAATAAAGATAGAAGCCTACTAAGAAGCATGAGCTTACCTAGTGCTATAGTCTGCTTTCTCATTGCTGTGTAGAAAAGAATCTGATCAGAAGCAGCTTGTGGAGGATTAGGTTTATTTTGGTTTACAGACTCAAGGGCAAGCTCCATTCTCACAGGGAAAACCATGGAATGAGCAGAGGGGTGGACATCACCTCTACCACATCACTATAAACAGCAGCAGGAAGGTGTGCCAAACACTGGGAAGGGGATACTGGCTATAATCCCCATAAGCCCACCCCCAACAACACAGCTCCAACAGGGTTCCAATACCCAAACTGCCATCAGCTGGGAATCAAATATAAAGAAATCATTCATTTGTGGGGACACCTGGATCCAACCATCACACCTAGCTTTCAGGTTTTTCTGAACTCAACTAACTGTCTCATAGTCTCTATACACCCTCCTTTCTGACCACCCCTCACCCCAGCATTCCATCCAAGCATTTCTCTTTTAACCCTCTCCATCACCCCGACACTTGGATCCACATGGTTCTGAGACTTGATGTTATTTCAAAGAAAGTAATTACAAAATAATAACTTCCTTAACCAAGTATTTTTCATGGACCTATTATCTTCTAGGCACCATTGTAGGCGATAGAAATACTTTACGCAAAACTGAGCCCCTCTTCACTACGCAGTGTGGAAATAGGCCAGGAAATTCACACAGGCACACACACACACACACACACACACACACACACACACACTATGATTTTCAATGGTGATGAGTGCTACAAAGAAAAGGAAACGGGGTGATGTGATGGTGAGTGAAGGGGGGCTGAAGCAACGTGTGCAGAAGAAGGCAGGAGCCCTAGTGAGATGGGTGTCAGAAATGAGCTCCCTTGAGGTGCAGGAGAGAAAGGTTAACAATCCTCTTCTCTCCTCCCGTGCCACAGAAAGGAATGCATGCTTCTGTTTCTGATCTCCATCCCAATCGCCCGGATCCCCTGTAGAAAGAATACATACTTCACATTAAGTGTAATAACAGCATCGCAAAACCTTCACTGCTCCCTTTCTGGAATCAGCTTCTCTCCATGGGGCTAAACAAAGCACCTGCCTTGATCTGTGGTCAAGCTACCGTGACCTCATGTTCTCTGTTTAGGCCAAAGGCTGGTGATAAGTTATAATTGAAACAATTGCCTGCTTTCTGCCTGCCCTCAAACAGACACAAGACAACCCATGACTGATTAAGTCCCTGGGGAAAATATTTTCTCTGTTCCTAGTGGCTGGTGATTGATGGCACTGAAGCTTCCTCGCCGCTCAAGCCCATGTTCAAGGAGGGCTATCAGTTTCTGCAGATTCCCAGCCCAGTCCATCACCGTCTCTCTCAGGAGGTGGAGGGATTACCTCAGAGGTATACAGCCACATGTTCCAGAAGGAACTCAATGTGAATAATGAGGCCTGAAGGAGAGGAGGTAGAATGGACAGATGTGCAGGTTAGGTCAGCACGGAGCTCGCTCACAAGAGGGCTGCCTCAATGCTCAGGGTTTACGTAATGGCTTTCTTCTCTTTTCTCCTTTTCCAGAGTGGCCTTGTGTCACTTTCTCAAGGAAAATGCAAAAAGAAAGAAAGAAAGAAAGAAAGAAAGAAAGGAAGGAAGGAAGGAAGGAAGGAAGGAAGGAGAAAGGAAGAAAGGAAGGAAGAAAAGAAGCAAGAAAGGAAGGAAGGAAGGAAGGAAGGAAGGAAGGAAAAAGGAAAAAAGGAAGAAAGGAAGGAAGAAAATAAGCAAGAAAGGAAGGAAGGAAGGAAGAAAGGAAGGAAGGAAGGAAGAAAGGAAGGAAGGAAGGAAGGAAGGAAGAAAAAAGAAAGGAATAAAGGAAGAAAGGAAGGAAGAAAGAAAGGAAGGAAGGAAGGAAGGAAGGAGAAAGGAAGAAAGGAAAAAGAAAGGAAGGAAGGAAGAAAGAAAGAAAGAAAGAGAGAGAAAGAAAAAGGAAAGGACAGAACAAGGATGTCACATGTGTGCTTGGGCGAGGTGAAGAGAAGTCTACTCTTTTAAAGTAAAGGGCTTTCTCCAACAGGTTTATCTGGGAAACAAGGATTTAATAACTTAGCATCGAGAAGACATAGCTAAATACATTCCTGCATTCTTCTGATTTAAGGACAATGGTCTTCAAAGTATGCATTATGTGGTATGGGTTGGGTGATGAATTGGGCACTGAAGTGGTATTGATCACAGGTCGGTCTGTCCATGTCTTTGGATGGTCCTCAGTGGCCCTGTTTTTCAGGCTTCCCATCTTAGAAGTAAGGCTATATAACTGACAAAAATATGGACTTTTTGTTTTTCTGTTCTAAAATACCATGATCACTTTACAGTGTGAAAGATTCAGGTTAACTGAACTGAAAAGCCAAGCTACTCAATAGAGACTAGTTAAAATAAAAAGAGGCCTTTTAATATCCCTTTCTACAAAGAAGTTATCCAATAAATCCATATGTTAAGCTCTGACTTAGCTGTGGATGGAGACAGACAGCTGAGGGCCAGATGGGACAAGTGGAAATTCTGAAAATGCTAGAAGGAGGAGGCTTTATGTTTGGTTTTGTATGTGAGGAATATGTCAAAAGCATTGTCAGGGACTGGAGAGATGGCTCAATGGTTAAGGCACTTGCCTCCAGTGCCTAAGGCCCCAGGTTCAATTCCCCAGGACCCACATAAGCCAGACACACAAGGTGGTGGCCCTGGTTCTCTCTCTCTCTCTCTCTCTCTCTCTCTCTCTCTCTCTCTCTCTCTCTGTATCTCTCTGCTTGAAAATGAATGAATAAAATATTTAGAAAAAGCATTATCACGATGGTGTTGTAAAGACCAAATCAAAATTAGTAAAACTATTTTTGTTATTTCCCTCTTATTTGCCATTTGGAAATTATTTATTATTTCCTAAACTTATTTTCTCCTTGCTCCAGAAAAGGTAGATTACTGGAAAATTAATGGTGAAATAATTTGTGCTCTGTTCTGTTTGCCAAGACTCTCAGGCTTACCTGCTTATATTTTTAAGGCAAAAGATCTTCATGGTCTTATTTTAAAATGGTAATAAATATAGAAAAGTTTAATCTTGTGCTTGTTTAAAATAATTCAAGCTCACCCTACTCTGTTCCACCTCCAATTACATCATCAAATTGGTTGAAATCAGCTACTTCTGAATAAAATTCCAGTAGCATTTGCTAAACCCATTTTACAAAGTGAGTTTTTAAAAATGTAATCCTGGTCCTTAGGATATTCAGTCCTTAACTAGAATGACAGCTACGAAGAGACCCTCCTGGATCTGAGCCTATATCCTGCTTTGCATCTCTCCAGGCAAAGCTATGGCCAATGAAGGATCTTCAAGTGCTGGGTTGTGGGTCTGACTAGATTCCAGGAGTTGTTTTTTTCTTTTCAGTGCAGTTTCTCCCAGGTGTCTCCGAGGTGCCAGCAGCTCCTAAAATAGACACAAATAGTCTTCCTGTCTGACATGTGAAACTGCTCACTCTGCACAGGGGCTCCCTGATCTCTCGGAGAATCATCCTTGCTGAAGAATCTTCCTTTCCATGATGGGAGATAGCTTGATAAAGTTCACAGTATCCCTCCTTAGCCAATAATATCCTAGCAATCCCCAGGTTCATGCCAAACGGAGAGTCTCTGCCTTTATATATAATAGGAGAAGTGCAGTATCAGGATTAAATTCATACTAAGGGGGAAATGACTGCCACACTGAAGCAGTTTAGGTCAACTGGGTCCTGAAAGTGAAAAGCAGAAATGTCCTTGGGCTTGTCCTTGCAGTCTAAGCTTTGATAGAGATCAGAGAAGAATCTGCCTTCTCCTTTTCTCTTACCTAAAGGAGTTCCCTAGATCTGATCTTCCATAAACAACCTGAGCCTCCCTGGGAGGGAGGGAGGATTCCTGGAAGGTTTAAGTCTGATCTTGACATTGTGGTTGGTTAAACTCAGCCTCTATTCAGAATCTATACAGAACCCCAATTTGGGTCATAGGACAGGATTTCCCCCTTGTCACCTCTCTCAAGGTGGGAACTCTTTGTACTATCTCCTCATTCCTTCTCTTCATCTAATAAAATATCTCCAAACCTTCCCCTCTGGTCTTTAGATTTGAATTCTTTAAATTCATAAGACAAGAATCCAAGTTACCCTGAATTTGTTGGTCTCTTGGTATATTCTTGTATTGACATGGACTCACAAAATTCTCATTTCAATGGGACTGGAGAGACTGCTCAGTGGTTAAAGGTGCTTGCAAAGCCTGATGATATGGGTTCAAATCTTCAGTACCCATGTAAATCCAGATGCACAAAGTAACATAGACATCTGGAGTTCCTTTAGCCTGGCACACACATACTCACTCTTTTTCTGTCCTCCTCTTTCTTTCACTTTCAAATAAAATATTTTTAAAAAAATAATTGCCATGCTCAGGGAACTTTGAGGAAGAAGGGGCAGAAAGATTGTAAGAGGGGGGATATCCATAGGCATTATTCCCCCCCAAAATAATCTGTCTACTGCTAGCACAACTCATAGCCTTCCATTGAGCATTATCCCAATGAGGAGGGACCTCACCCTCAGTGGAATTGGGACAGGGAGGAGAGAATTAGTGGTACCAACACAAGACGTGTACATATAGTTTCTACTTATTAATAAAAATGAATGAATAGGAAAGAAAGATGCTGGAGAGAAGGCTAAGCAGTTTGGGAGAGGGCAGAAGGCCTGCAGAGGCATGGGGGCTACAGGAGGCCCTACATTGCCTTAGTTAAAATCGACAGATCCTACCTAAAAAAGATGGGCATGGCCACATGCACCTGTGATCCTAGAAGGCTTTCTGTGAATGTTTTAATAAAGCAGTTTTTTATTTTAATTATTTTTTTAAACTTAATTATTAGAACTTTCCGAGAGGGCCTGTGTTCCAAGACATGAATAAGCATACTAGAGTTTAGTTCCTTAAATAAAGCTAGAGTTCAAAACCAAAAAATGATTTCCTTGACTTACTTTTATAAGAAACTACTTTGGGCCAGTTCTGGTGGTGCATGCCTATAAGAAAGTACTGAACAGGCCAAGGCAGGAAAATCAGAAGCTTGAGGCCGGCTGGTAAGAAAAAAGAAACAAAAAAGTAACTAGTTTTTGATAGGGAAAATATGAAGTTGAAAAAATAGTGAATATTCCTAAGATCACCTAAATCTCTGTAAATTGGGTTAATGACGACAGATGTGAAAGAAAGAGCTAATCCTGTGGCCCAGTTAGCAAGGGGCTTGTCCAGCAAGCACTTGGTTTGATGGCCTGCACAGTATAAACTAGATACAGTGCCACATGCCTATAATGTTAGCACTAGGGAAGTAGACATATGAAAATCAGAAGTTCAAGGTCATATTTGGCTACATAGATGGAGGCCACTGTGGGCTACATGAGACCATGTGTCACAGGAAAAAAAAAGGTAAACAAAATAAGCAAATAGATAAATAAACATCTAGCAGGATTTCAATGAATGCTACATTACAACTTGCATCGATTTCAGCCCTCAGATCAGCTTAAAGAAAAGCATCTTGAGTCCTCTGTCAGAGAAGCAGTGAGCTTAAAAAACTCTACAGCAGCCAATTTCCTTATAAATTGTTTAAAAATATATGTCTCTGTTTCTAAAATCTATGTTCTATAAGGAATAGAGTCCAATTCAAAAAACAATAGGAGAGGATGCCAAGTAGATTGGTGTCCAAAACTCTGGGGGACTAATATTTCACTTCTGCTCTCTTTGAGAGAAATTCCTAAAGTAGGACATGGTAGCAGACGGCTGAGGAAATGAGAAGAGGAGGCGCCTAAGATTTCTCAAGCATGACAGAAAACCAGGGCCCTGGGCTAATGGAAGGGGTGACTAATTCAGTAGTAGCATTTTTAGCAGCAAAAAAAAAAAAACAAAAAAAAAAAAAAACCGGTTATGTGGATTGTGCACTGGCAAGTTCCAAATGCAAGCTGGAAGTTTCACACAATGGACAAAGACCTTCTGCCTCCCTAAAAGACACACCATTTGCTGAACCAATTCAATAGTAATCGCATTAGAGCCAGCTCTCCTGCTCTGGGCTGTCAAGGAGCATTGAATTTTTGTTTTTGTTTTGTATTTTCTACACAATAAAAGCAGACTTTTAATTTATTTAATCTTATCTTTGATTGCATTACCACCCACATAGCTAGAAAGTACAGCTAGGACCTAGGGCAACCAGACGCTGCCCACATTAACCTCCCAGGCATTGAACATTAGGATTTCTATGAAGGGACTGAGTCACTTGGTTTTTGGTTAAGAAAATCCAGCAAAGAGGTAGGCTTGCTCGAGCTACTAGATGCTCTGAGATCTGATTAAAAATCTGATTTCTGGGGTGGAAAGGAGTCAAATACTTCTTTTCAACCCTCTTGGTCTAAGGAATTCACAGGCATTTTCCTTGATCCAGTGAAAGTTTCCATGCACAGTATTATAGTATTTCTGAAAAGCTAAAACAATAATGCCAAAGTGACAGATATTAGCTAGATATAATCTTTACATTCTGAATTTGGGGATATGGATACATGGGATTGAACACTCAGACACATTTTACTGTCAGCTAGTGTGTTTTTATCTGGAAATCAAGCACCAGTTCACACAGAGCCTAGTGATTTAGGTTATTCGATGGCAGATTCTAGAATACTATATTGGTAAATGGGAATGGTGATATTTTAAGATTAAATTAAAACTCTAACTAGTATATCTGACCTTTAACAGCGGTAGACACAGAAAAATAACAATTTTAGTCAATGAAAAAGCCAATATAAATAAAATAAAGTGAGGCAACTACTACAGGCCAAACTCATGCTGGGCTTTGAGAGATATCGTGGCTGCCTTGGCCAGAGCTGGTTCACTAGGCTGAGGCTCTGATTCCCTTATCCCCATGAACATTGTCTGTTGAGCATCTTTGTTGGCTGAGGATAGCCACGCTGCCTGCAAAGGAGCATTCTTCCTTCAAGCAGGTCGAAGCTCCATACTGACTGAGTTCACGGTCAAGAGCTGGCAGCATACCTCGCCTTTGGCAGCAAAGTCCAGTGGCCGGTCTCTTCCTATGTGATCAAGCTAAAGTCCAACTGAGAGAGCAATGTCTGCCATCATGGCCCACCCCTATTTCCAGAGAGCAATCTCTCAAGTAACTCTTTCTATATTCTACCATGTCAGGTTTTGCTTTCCAGGAGCCTGGCTTAGTCTGTGATATGAAGCCCTTTTCCCTGAAGGACATGGGCTTTCTTGCCAATCTCCCTTATAATTCTTGAGGTCCTGTGCTAGATTTTGGGTACCTCCACCAAGGAGACAATAGTTGCCAGCCAGAAGACTCTACAGGGAGGCAACCATGGGATGAACCATCCAGGAAGCCTTGAAATTTAGAAATACTTTTTGTTTTTGCTTGAGACGTCTCATGCAGCCCAGGATGGTCTTGAGCTCACTATATGTTTGAGGGAGAGCATAAGCTCTTGATTTTCCTGATGTGTCCCATATGATGGGATTACAGGCATGTATCATCACATCTGGGTTTAAAAAATGCTAAGGGTTGAGATTAAGGACATATTGGATTTGGCAAGGTGCAGATCTGTAATGGGCCTCAAAATACTTGTTCCTTTTCTAATCCAACAGGGAAAGGCTTATTTATGAATCTCCAGAAGGAAGCTCTCATAGGGGTTTCTGTATGTTTGGACTCAAAGTAAAAGTTTTCTTGAAAGAGTCATTTTGAATCAAAGAATACAAGAGCAGAAAGAAGCCAACCAAAAATATTTCTTATCTGACCATTATTTTACTCATGAGAACTATAAAACTCATAGGAGTGATGTGTCTTTTTCAATACTACAATATTCTGTAATTGCCAAGTTGAAGGTAGAAGCCATAATAACTCCTTATTTCTCTTGTGCACTGTTTATCTCTACTGTCCTCATTGCCCGGTGATCATCCTTTTCTTAAAGGTATGCTGTCCACAGGGGGAAATAAATTCGTAAAATGCTTCAATTTGTCCACTCATTTAAGGACATTTATGACCACTTATTTTGGGTTAGACAATGAAATTGTGGCTAAAAATGGTGAAGAAATGAAAATGGGAGAATTTAAGTGTTCCTTCCCCAGGTAAGGCAAAATGATCTGAAACAGAGAAGCCTTTCCTGTGTCCTAAAGTAGAGCTGGGGGGCAATGAAGAACAGTGAGACCTCATGATGCCCTACAGATATGTGAAAAAAGGAAAGTCTTTGATAATAAGATTTGTGATAAGGGTCTTAATGTAACAAAATTTAAATAGACTACTTTTGTAATTTCTACTCCTGGTCAAGAACAAGAAGGCCAGAGAGAGTAAGGAAACAGTTTAGGGAGAGGGAAAGAGAGAGAAAGGGAAACATGGGGAGAATGAAAAGTAGAGTAAACGTGATGAAACAATCTGAATTTAAAGAGGTCATCTAAATATGTTGGCTAGACTTTTCAATCTTTCCTTGTCTGTTTCTCTAGGAAGAATTTTACCTGGTCAATATGCTCTGCAGGACATAGGATTTGAGGCAAGAGCGGCCCTGGTGCCTGGCTCTTGGAGACGTACCATTCGTCCACCTTGGTTGTGACTCATATCTGTTTGGCTTCTGTTGCCCAGAGTCATGGCTTCCACTAGAGAATCAAGGGAACACATTTTAACAAGAGCAGCTTTAGGGTGAGGAGATGGCTCAGTGGATAAAGTGCTTGCCATGCAGCTCCAAGGGCCCCAGTTTGGATTCCCAGAACCCATATAGAACCCCAAAGCTCTAGTGAACTTCTGTCATTCCAGTGTGCCTAAAGCAGAGACAGGAGAATTTTCTGGAAGCTTATGAATAAAGCCTCAAACAAGGACTGATTCTGCATCAAAGGAGGAAGAAGGTGAGGAATGTTCACAAAGTTGTCCTCTGACTTCTCTCTCTACTCTCTCTCTCTCTTTCTCTCTCTCTCTCGCCATGCCTATACTCATACACACAGACAAATGAATAAAGTTTAAAAAGTTTTTAAAAAATAACAAGAACTGGGCTAGAGAAATGACTCAGAGGTTAAGGCACTTGCCTCCAGTGCCTAAGGCCCCAGGTTCAAGTCCCCAGGACCCACATAAGCCAGACCTGCAAGGTCGTGGCCCTAATATGTTCTTTCTTTCTTTCTTTCTTTCTTTCTTTCTTTCTTTCTTTCTTTCTTTCTTTCTTTCTTTCTTTCTTTCTTTCTTTCTTTCTTTCTTTCTTTCTTTCTTTCTTTCTTTCTTTCTCTCTCTCTCTGCTTGAAAATGAATAAATAATATATATATACATACATATATATATATATATATAAAGAATAGCTAAAAAAATAACAAGAACCTCTTTGGCTAGCTCTCCACATTTCTAGATAATTATTGCTCATTCCTTCCTCACCAATGTATGCTTCAAAGCTTTGGGGAACCTCTCTTCCAGGCTCTCTTGAAGGGAGTGGTCTGTACTTGGAAGGCTCAGCAAGCCACACCTGACAAGCTTTAATATTCAAGTTCAGTTTCAGTCAACCAATCTCTCAGAACCGGTGTCAGCTACTTGGGCACACAGTAAGTCAGCGTCTTTGGATCACTCATCCATGTGGACAAAACCAAGCAGATTCAAAACTTTTTTTTTATTTCACATGATTAAAATAAATTATTTCAGATATTTTCTAGTTTTTATTGACATAAGAACATAACATTGCCTTTTGTTACAGATACATCCCTTCCTACATTTGGTTTTATATGTGGCCTCTGAAATATGTTGGAATCTGGCTCAACCTGAAATCTGGGTATATGACAGCTAATGAAGGAGGTGCCAGACGATTTGCAGCCTCCATGCAGGAAGGTGACTATGCTGTTTCTTCCACCCACAGAGGCTGCACTGTAAGGGAGGCATTGGGGTCTTACCAATGATCTAAAGTCTCATACATTTTCCTATTCCAGCTTTCATCTTCCTTCACCCATTTTATTTTATTTCACTTTATATATATTATTTTATTTTTAAGGCAGGCTGACCTGGAACTCACTTGATACCCCAGACTGGTCTCAAATTCATGGTGATCTACACATTTCCAGTCTCGCTAGTGATAGAATTAGAATAGTGATAGAATTAGAAATGTTAAAAATCCCTAATACTCAGGAAATAAAGTGATCATAAATAGAACCAAGCAAGACATCAGAAATATGAGTACATTGAGAAAGATGACATAACTACGGAAGCCTATTGGAGCCTTGCCTCATCAGTGTTCTAAAAGACTTGACATGAGCAACAATTCAGCAACAACCTCCAGGATCAACCTCCTTTCTTACTATTTAGACCTGGATAGGCATGAGATAAAAGATACCACAGAATGTGAGAGTGAGTATATCATTTAAAGAAAGCTCTTGAAATGCACTTTGAGTTAAAGGTAAGACAGCTCATCACTCATCTGATACCATTAGACACAATTCCAATTCCTCAGCCCTGAAATCATTTTACAAGATTCAAGGACAGAAGCTACTAATGTTGACTCAATGGATATGCTCTTGCCCATCAAAATGCCCTCAAAATTTTCATATTATGTTTATCCCATAGACTAGTCCTGATTATACCTTTGGTCAGAGAAGCCTCTTTTTGCAAACAACAGTCACTATTGGGAAAACCCAAAACTTGTCAAAGTGCAGAGAATAAGTGAGGTCTGAGTGCTTGGTGCTGAGTGAGATGCTATGATCGTGCCCTCCAAGATGCAGGGAAGGAACATTGTTGAAGAGGGGACAGAAAGAATGTCAAAACGGCATAAGTGGAGGAGTGCTTTGGGACACTGTCTTCTGACGTGAAGTGCTGGTTATGGTACAGCCTCATAGTGGTTTTCACTACCTTCACAAGACCTC
Source organism: Zapus hudsonius (assembly GCA_004024765.1). NCBI lineage: Eukaryota > Metazoa > Chordata > Mammalia > Rodentia > Dipodidae > Zapus > Zapus hudsonius. The sequence continues at coordinate 10,102 of PVHP010018094.1, read as the reverse complement.
CACAAAACTAGCTCATCAACATTTTGACATGGAAAAGGGTTAAAAAAATAACAGTTATCAACATAGAAAAGGATCTACGTATAAAGAAGGAATTCAGTGAAAGGGACAGAACCTGAGAGATTATGACAAAATCACATTATGTTCATGTAAATAAATTGTTAATAGAAGTTTTAGAAATGGAGACCAGCAGAAATTTTCAAATAAATTGTTGCTAAAGTTTTGTTTTTGTTTTGGGAAGTGTTTGTTTTTGGGGGGTGGGGGCATTGTCTAATAACAGAGTTCAAAGAATTAGGAAAAAAACCAACTGGCTAAAGTAACCAGGCAAGATTTTACTGAAAAGGCAGAACATTCATGAGCTTTGAAAATGTGAAGTGATTTTGGATGAATTTAAAATCTCTTTGTTAGAGTCTTATCAGCAGGATGGGAAGGTAGGAGAGCCCAGCCTCCCCACCTACCTTCCACCCCTTATATCCTGATAAAAGGCGATTGGATATGTATCTATAGATAAAAATGCTTCTAAAGAGCATGGAGAGTTTATAAGAGAGAGAGAGACAGACAGAGAGAGACACAGAGAGAGAGACAGAGAGAGAGAGAGACAGAGAGAGAGACAGAGAGACAGAGAGAGACAGAGAAGAGCTGCACAAACAAGTGGAGCAAAGAAGAATAGAGCTAACCACAAGGAAGGGGAGTAAGAACAAGTTCCTTTGGACTTCTTTATCCCTGACACAACACTCTGAAGGAACTTCTTAGCACAGAGAGCCCTCCTGGAGAAAAATGTATGACAATACCCAGCTTCCTAGGTTTTGGGGGTACACCCCAAGGGACCTATTTTTTTATGCTATCCAGATCACTAAAAGATTATCACAGCTTAGATGCTAGGAACAAAGATGAGAAGCAGAGCCTATCAGCGTCCCCATGCTATAGGCGTCACTGTGGTTTCTGGGGACCTGCTCTGCAGGAGACCTCGAGAGCATTGACTGATTAGGAATTCAACAGCCATCTTAGCTGGCCGAGATTCCCCTGGAGAAGAAATACCACCATCTCAGCACAGGTCAGAGCTGCCAGCACCTCTACCCTCTCCTTTGCACATGGATGCTCAAACCAGAAGCATTCCGTGAGCACCTGAGCGCCTCATACCAGTGTCACTGCTGGAACAGGCTTGTCTGCTCCCTAAACATCAGAGCTACCACCAATACCAGCATGTACACACACATGCCAGACCTGGTGTTCAAAGGAATTCCTTTAACCTTGCCTTTACTTTATGGGGGAAAAGAACAGGAAGGTCTAAGGAGGCTTTTCCTATGAGGACCCCAACAGTTCTCATTTTGTAGACTATGGCCTTGGGTATTGAGGACCTCTGTATCTATTACCAAAGCCAAGCTCAGCTAAGGAAACTGCAATGTGACTATGGCACTGTATTATTCTCTCTCTCTCCCTCCCTCCCTCTCTCTCATTTTTTAATACAGTTAAATATGTAAAGCAGGTTAACTTTAAAAAGAAAAGAGGTTTATTTATATTTAGATAACTATTTTGGAGGCTAAAGCTCAAACAACATACAGTCTCTGATACGACACTCCCTACCTTGTCTGCATCACCTTGTTGCAGGTGGTATTAGTGGGAATACATGACAGAGTCCCTTCTCCTGGTGACCCGAAAGCCAAATGAAAGAGATGAAGGTGATGGAATCCCATAATACATTCAGCAGTACCTCCAACTGGTACCTATCTCTAGAAGGTCAGACCTTCCAACATTACCACCTGGGAACCAAGCTCCCCACCTACAAATTTCTGGGGCACAAACAACATTCAGACCATAGCAAGTTGTAAGCTCACCTTAGAGCCAGGATAGTTCCCACTCATCCAGGTGGTACCCTTGCACATACCTGGAAGTCAAAAGAACACTCTTTAAATATGGAATTGTCAAATAAATAGCCATCATTGCAAGGCTACAGGATATGTGAAAAATCAAAGAGACATGACATCATTCAAGAAATAGTAATCCTCCAGTTACCACCTCCAAAGAAGTGTTATCTATGAACTGTCTGAGAAATAATCCAAAATAACTCTTGTAAAGAAGTTTAGTGCACCACAAGAGAGCACAGATAAGTGTCTAAATGAGAGCAGTTAAATAATGCATGAGCAAAAAAAAAAAAAAAAGCTCATCCAAAAAGTAGAAACTATGAAAAGAACAAGCTAAATACATTAAAGTGCTACCTTCAGTAAAGAGCTTAAACAGTATATAGGTTCCTTAAAGCAGGAGAATGAGTAAAATACAAAAACAGACTGTGTAAAATTACCCAGTCAAAGGGACAAAGAGAATAATGTGTAAAAGAGAAGGAAGAAGATGACGGGACTATGAGAGGGCTTCAAGTGATAAAATGTTCATCCAAAGAGAGTTCTAAAAGAAAGAGAAAAGAGAACGCAGAAGGAAGATAACTTAAAGAAACGATGATAGAAATGTCTACAAACATGGAGAGATCTCAGATCTATTATATGCAAAGAAATGGGCTGAACATCAAGAAGATCTTCACTTAGGATATAATCAAAATATCTAAAGTCAAGGGCAGAAGAAAATAATAAAGAGCAGTTAAAAGTGACTTACTCAACAGAAACCAGACAAAATGGAGAGAGCTTAGTGATATATTCAAGGCATAGAAAGAGGGAAACTTGCTACCTTATAATTACAGAATATATAATAATATATGATATTGTCATTTTATGAGATATACTTATATAATATGATAATCATATTATATGCTGTTTTTTATATATATGCACAAAGTGAGGTGAAATACCACTAAACTGAGGGTACCTAATTTAATTTTAACCCTAGAATAAAGTCAAAAGATGAAAATTTATTAATGCATACACAATATAAAAGGAAGCAAACTTTTGTTACAAAAAACAAGTTTTTCAGAGTAAAATTGAAGTGTTTTACATGTCATAGAAATTCATTATTAACTACAAGATATTGTTTGGAAGTTACAAGCTCATCACACAAAAGAAACCCCTATAGTAGATACATAAAAAAGAATTTTTAAAAAATATCCATAAAATATATTAAATAAAATAGCATTAAACTCAATCAAAAAGTATAATACTTGAATATCAAAAATTCTAAAATACTGATGAAGAAAATTCAAAAAGACAGGGATGAACGGAAATGAATTTCATTCTTATGGATAAAAATAATTAATCATGCTTAAATATTCAAACTAACCAAAATAATCTTCAGACACAAGGTAATTCCTAACAAAATTCAAAAAGTGTCATGTTTAGAATTGAAAATGTACCTCACAGGTTCATATTTTGATGCTTTTTCCCTGTTGGTGGAACCTTGAGGAGGTAGAGCTTAGCTGGGGGAAGCCCGTCAATAGCAGAGACTATATGGAAGCCACAGACTGGCCCTAGGTTCTGGCCTTGTGCTCTTTGCTCCCTGGGCAACAGTGATATGGGCAATTTCCACAGCATACTCTTGTCCGCATGAGCTCCTCCACCATGCCTATTCCACCGTGATGGACTAAACTTCTCTGAAGCAATGAGCCAAAATAAATCCTTCCTCCTAAAGTTGTGTTAGATATTGTGGCCCTAGCATTCTAAAAGTAACTAACACCAAAAGTATTCCTTATAAAAACGGAAAGTATAATCCTAAGATTCATAAGGAGTCACAATAATGAAAAGCAATTTTGAGCAGGAAAAACAAAGCTGAAGAGAATTTTCTTTTGACAAGGCTAAGGTGTTGACATAAAAAATCGATGTATAGACCAATGTAGCACAAAGGACACCTTAGAAATAAATGGGTATACCTACAGTTCATTGACCTTTGACAAAGTTGGTAAGGACACACAATAGGGAAAGGACAGTCTTTCAACAAATGGTACTGGCAACCATAATGTCCACATACAAAGTGATGTAATTAGACCCTTTCCTCACATCATACACAACCATCAACTCACATGGAGTATAGATTTAAATATATGACTTCAAACTGCAAAACTTAGGGTGAAACCTTGATAACATTGATCTTGGCAATGATTCCTTGGAAATGACATCACAAGAAAAATAGTCAAGTAGGTTTGCATCAAACTAAACAGATTCTCTAGAGTGAAGGAAATAACAGTTTAAATGCATCTTATGGAATGGAAGCAAATATATGTCAACCACCTATCTGATAAAGCTTCATTATCTAAAACATGTAATTATTTTGCTAAGATATATGTACATAGCCCAATTACAAAGTGAGCAAAAGATCTACATTAAATGATTCTCAAAGACATACCAATGGCCAGCAGGTATATGAAAGAATCCTATAGACAGATCCAATATGCACACAGAGGGAGGACCCCAGTGGGTAGGGGACAGAGAGGAGGGAAATGGGGACACACTCTCCGCATTTGCTCATAAATTGTATATACTTATTCATAATAAAGATATAAGAAAAGAATCCTTAACTTGACTCACTATCAGGAGACTGCAAATCAAAACCACACTGAGGCATCAGCTCACCGCTGCTGTGATGTAAATTATTAAAGGACAAGAGATAACATGTGTTCTCAAGAGGTGTGGACAAGGACATCTTTGTAGGCCATTACGTGGAAATGAACATTGTCACAATCATTTTAGAAAATGTGGAAATGAACATTGTCACAATCATTTTAGAAAATGTTATGTTGGATCCTCTATAAAATAAAAATAGGACTACCTTATCATATGAGGATCCCACCTCTAGTATCTATCCAAAGGAAATTGAGTATGTCTTAGAGATATCTGCATTATCATGTTTATCAAATCCTTGCAACAATCGATAAATAGGAACAACATAAATGTCTGTTGATAGGTGAGAGATAAAAATAGGTAATGTCAATGTTTAAAATAAAATTTTATTTATCCTTATAAAGAAGAAAAACCTTACCATTTATAATAATATGAGTGAATCTGAAAGGCATATTTGCTATGGGAAATAAGCCTCAGAAACTGTTGCTTATATTGCTTACATGTGGAATCTAAAACTGCATAAGCCATACAGGCAGAGAATGGGAAGATGGTTATAGAGATCAAAGTAAGAGGAGAGAGAGAGAGAGAGAGAGAGAGAGAGAGAGAGAGAGAGAGAGAGAGAGAGAGAGAGAGAGAGAGAGAGAGAGAGAGACAGTGGTCAAGATGAATCAAGTTTCACTTGTGCCACACAAGTATATTCTGAAGTTCTAATGTACATTTGACTAAAAGTCACAATATTCTGTTGCATACTTGAAATTTGCTAAAAGTGTAAATCTTAAGAGTTTTTCCCTCACACCCACGCATACACATAAAGATAGTTCTATTAGATGAGGAGTATGTTAATTCACTTGATTAAGTGAATTAAGTGATTAAGGTGACTATTTAACAATGTAAGCATGTATCCATCCAATCATCAGATTTTGTGCCTTAAATATCTCCCCTTTTTTAAAAATTGTCAGCCATACCTTGATTAGTTTGTCTGCAGAAACTCAACGACAAGAGGAAGTTGCAGCCAGCAGTGTGGGAAACATTTCTCATACCCTCTTCTCATATAATTTATAATTCTTATTTGTAGTGCATCTTTCCCCATCATGTCGTTATAGAGAATAAATTAATGGAGTTGAGTGCTGTGAAAAGAAGCCTTCCATCCCAGCTGCGTGTGTGGATCTAAATATTTAGATAGATTGCTTGTCAAAGCACTTCGGCAGGGAGAGAGGAATTCCATTATAACTTGGGAGTAAACAAAGTAGGTGTAAGTGTATGAGGGAAAAATCAGTTGTTTAACTTCAGTGGATTTTTATCTGGCTGTTTTCTCTTTAGCCACTCAGGAAGAACGGATACAATTTACCATTTACAAAGTAACATAGCAAGTGGTGTGTGGTGAAACAGTTGGGGAATCGATGGTTTTATTTCCAGATGTAGAACTGCCTGAGCTTCATTAGCATATTTTATAAGTTCTTCAATGGGAAATTCTATACAAGCCAATTAGGTGACAGTCAAAGCTATTCAAATTAAGTATTATTTATACTAGGATGTAAGATTCTTGAGGGAATCAAGCATTTATTTTTACTTAAGCTGAGGCACACTTGTATCTCCTAAGTGCTCTCTGTGGATATATATATGTATATATGTATGTATATATATATGATGCTATGATGTAGTTCAAAAGCTGGATATATAAATGGCAAAGTGAACCACTACCTTCATGTCTTTCTTCTTTACCTTCTCTGGATAATGGGTCATTTGGAAACTCGACTGCATCTTTCCAAATTAACTTCACATAATTTCAATATTTCACACCCAGTTTTGCTGCTACTGCACTTGGCTGTTTTTTTTTCACTCCCCAAGAGAGCATTCCTCCAGACCAAATTGAACTCATTAGAGAAAACAGGCCTCCAGTTAGCCAGCAAGATAATTTCTTGATCATTCCCTTGAGTCATTAGAACAACTGAGCCAAACAGACAGATCACCAAGGTTGTCTGTGTTGTTGGTACAAGGACATGGGGACAATTATTCCTTAAAGTGCTTTGACAACTAACTGGAGAAATTGGGCAAGACATCTCTACAGGCTTCAGTTTCCTCTTGTAAAAAAATAGCTACTAAATCCAAATATTCAGTGATTTTATGATACACAAAAAACAGTGATAATGTGAATTAAGTCTCACGTGTAACATCAACAGGAGTTAATGTCCCACTAAGCAGATAAAAACTAGTTACACAAAAATGGATCAAATAATGTATCTTAGGTCTTCTTTCTTGCTCTGAGTTGGTATATGGAGACGTAGTTAACATCAGAAGCTAGATCTCATTTTCGGTTACATGGTGCTAGAACATTTCAGAGCCAACTGTTTCCTAGAACCAAATTCTTGGCCAAAAGAAAATAGTCAAACAGTTCTTAATGTTTTAGGTCACCCTCCCAACTGTCATGCAGAGATGTGTGAGTTTAACTCGAGCTGGGTCAATCACACTTTGTGGATTCTCTCCAGAATCCACTTTCCTTCTTTTTCTAATTCATGTTTAAGTGCACATGCATACATGTGTGTACATGTGTGTGTGTGTGTGTGTGTGTGTGTGTGTGTGTGTGTGTGTGTGTGTAGGCCCAAGGACAACCTCAAGTGTTATCCTCAGGGACATCATTCATTTCCTTTGAGGCATCGTCTTCTATTTGCCTGATTCACCAATTAAGGTAGACTGGCTCGTTAGCAAGTTCTAGAAATCCTACTGTCTCCACCTCCCAAGACTGGGTTCCTGGGGTCAAATTCAGTTCTTCATGCTTGTGAGGCAAGCACTTTACTGACTGACCATTCTTCCCAGCTCCAGGACATGAAATTATAATAACATTACAAGAATAGGATTCTGATTTTTCCCAGTGTTGGGAGATTTTATTAACTAAAGAAATAACAAGATAGGATTTAATTGAGAAATAATCAGTATTTGACAAGAAGATTCACTTGTACCAGTGCTCACTGTCAGCTTAGAGGGTGTCACACTGTGAACACATGATTGTTAGCCCTTGCTTGCTGAGCAGGCTAGAGAACCTTACTTGAGCATATAAACCAGGAGTAATACCTCAATTATGGAACTCAACTATTTATGTCACAATAGAGACTCTATATGTTGAGTATATGAATATTCATTTGTATTCATGTATCATATCTAGCCACATATATATTTTGTATATATTGATTATATGTATGAATATCTGCTCATATGTCATACATACTCAGAATTCTGGAAGCATCTGAAAATATAGAAAGTAGAAAGAGAATCCACTCCTGAATACAAAAGTGAAGACAGTCGCAGCGCATCTATACACTGTGATACTCAACCACAATCAAATTCTTTGTAAACAAGAGTGTGAGGTAACTTTCCCACCATGATAGGGTGACCCAAATGAATCAGCATAATGAAAGCTCTCTTGTGCCAACACAGTTTTAAAGCATTAAAAATGAATTTCTAAGCTACTTCAAAATAAAGAAAGCCTCATTGGCCAAAAAATAAAAACAGAAAATCCAACACATGATTGAAGAGTTAAGCCAGTGATTGCTTGAAAGATTTAATCAGATATCTACTTAACTCAATTACTTTAATATCAGCATAGGAATAATGATAAATCTAATATCATTTAAGCCCAAACTCCAAAGACCATACGACCATGTGAAGAATGTGTTTCATACAAAAAGACAATGCTCACACATCAAGTATTAGTAAGGAAATTTAACGGTCTTAAACTTGAGGGTGTGTGGAAGAAAAATATGACTTGACTATAATATACTAAACATAAACCATTCCTTCCTAGAGTTGCTGGCCAAATTCATGCTCTTCGTGAGATATTAAAATAAAGTTAAGTTGAATATTTATTTTTAAACTCTCAAAATGCCAGTGGCCCTTTGAGCCAAGAAGATATAAAACCCGTGTATTGAGGAATGAATATCCTTTCAAGTATTCAAACAACTGCCATTTATAAAATTCTGATGAGTGACTCAGTGAACAAAATGAACCACAATCAAGGAAATGAGTGTGTGCATTTGAGAACCACAAAAAATATATGGATAGATCTACATTTGTTTTCTATTATATATATCCATATGTTTACCTACTTATACACAGAGTAAAAGAGACTAAAGGGATCGGGGAGATGACTTCATCAGTAACATGATTGCCATACAAGTATGAAGACCTTGGTTCATATCCCTAGCACTCTTGTAAAAGCTAGGTGTGGCGACATCCTCCTGTAATTCCAGGCCTTGTGGGGGTGGAGACAAGTGGATTCGTGGAGATTGCTGGCTGTCTTTTTAGCCAAATCAGCGAGTTCTAGATTCAGTGAGAGAACATGTCTCAGAAATTAAGTGCATAGCTATTGAGGAAGACACTTGACACTGAGCTCTGGCCCCCACATAGACACATGCACACCACACACACACACATGCACACATGCACAACAAACACACACACAAACATGCACACCACACACACACATAACACAAACATATGAAAACACACACATGCACACACCACACACATATGAAAACACATACACACCACACATACATGGACACATGCGCACCACACACACACATGCACACACTCATATGAAAACACACACACACACAGACTATATAAAATGGCCAAAAATTTTAAAAAAACAGTCAAATTTACATAGATAAAAATCAGAACATTTGCTGGACATGGCATATTCTAATCCTAGCCTCTAGAGGCAGAGGTAAAATGATCACCATGAGTTTGAGGTCACCCCGAGACTACATAGTGAATTATAGGTTAGCCTGGTTTAGAGCGAGACCCTATCCTCAAAAAAACCCCTCATAACATTAATTTACAGTTAAATATTGAGACCAGATTAAACAAGAAGGTTCCTAAAATTCTCATTTTGTGGTGGTTTTAGTGTTTCAGTATTTTTTGCCATGGTCCCTCTAAGACAGAAGAAACCAACATAAAACATTAATTAAGTAGTTATGCCAGGTTTAAGTGTTTAATAGGTGTTTGTGATACGTTTGGGTCCAATAGAAATATTTATTAAAAAACAAAAAAATATTTTTAAGTAGTTATATCTGCAAAACTTTTTAAACTGTGGATTCAGAAGGGACATGACCAGCCTATTTTCCTGCCTCACAGTGAATATGGGTGATATTTGCTTTTTTTTGAGTTTATTGATTTTTTTTTATTGTCCATAATGAGTTACATTATTTAGTGGGCAAACCATGCGTTGTTATCCCGAATTCCCCACTTCCCCCTCCCCCTCCCTGATCAGTTGTATATCCTCCTTCGTGGGCTGTCTGTATTAGTACTTGTGGCAAGGGATCCTGTATATCTTAGTACTCATCCCGGTCTTCCTGGCCCAAGTGTGTTGTTACTGATGGGTGCCACGCCTCCGGACAGTCTCCCCCACCAAGGCTCTCACAATCTTTCCGCCCCCTCTTCCGCTCAGTTCCCTGAGTCGTGGTGGGTGAGTAATAAGGCTGCTTTAATGTTGCGAGCTTAGAGGTCCTTGTGTCGAAAATCCTTGGTTCCTGTCTCAATGGCCTATCCTGTGTTGATTGAATGACTGTGGTTATAGGTCCCTTGTTCATCATTCATTGTCTGCTGAGTTC
>PVHP010018093.1:8283-33735 GCA_004024765.1 Zapus hudsonius | reverse complement strand
CCTGAGTGTGACATTAGAGCTCTTGCAGGATATCAGGAGTCACCACCTGTCCCTAGTCCTCTTCTGTGGAAGAGCAGCGTGTCACGTGGCCCACAGGGCTTTGCTGGGAAGTCTGCAGCTTCCCCGGGTTATATTCTGCCCTTCCTGTTGAATCTCCCTCCTTGGCTTTTCATTACAGAGGCTGTGGGAGCTCGGCTCTGGCCTGCTCCGAGGACTATGAATACCCACGCCCCTGGAGAGAGCTGGCTCTCCTCGGCTCTAGTCCCCACATGGCTGCCATGCTTACACATTTCACCTCCATATTCTAGCCATCAACCAGCCTCCTACTAACTTTAGTCATCAAATTTTAACCTGATATTAAGTCCCTCATCTCTCCACAATATCATCTCCAAGGTGGTGACCATGGGATCTGTTGTTTTCCCAGAAACCTGGAGATCACCTTGGAGTCTTCTCTTTTCTTCCACTTCCATCTGTCAGGGATCTTGCTAGTTGGGACTGAATATGCCTTCATTGTAATTAAAGTCTAGTAGATTTGACCACTTCTTGCCACATGAGGAATGTAACTGTTCTTTGCATTTGACTTTGTATTTGTATTCCTTCTTTTGGTTCACAAGCTCTTTACAACTTTGACTGTCCATCAACCACTCCATCCTTCGCTCAGGGTAAAGTGCAAAACCTTTCCATTGATCTATAAATTCATACATGATCTTAGGAGCTGTGCCCGTCAGTTTACCCCTTAATTCCTTTGCCCCAGCCATGCTGGCACCCTCAACACCCTGCTGACTTCAACTGTTGAAGCTTTCTGTGAAAACCGCTGCTTTCTCCTCATATCAGCATCACCATCACCATTATTATTGTTGTTTGTTTTCTGAGGTAGGGTCAGGCTGACATGGAATTCACTATGTAGTGACAGGATGGCCTCGAACTCATGGCGATCCTCCTACTCTGGCCTCCCAAGTGGTGAGATGTATTGGTTTCTAAGAGCTCAGTCTGTAAGGCAAGCAAGCACCTTCTTTCCGCCAGGCACATTAAAAGTGATCAGCAACGACACCGTATAGGCGTTGGTTTGCAGGTGTTATTCCGGTTCTGGAAAAGAGGCGATGGAAGGACGGCTGGAGCTTGTGGCCAGCCGGCCACTCCATCCTGATTGGTGAGCTCCACACCAGTGAGAGATCTCGTCTCCAAACACTGCTGTGAGGAGATAGTAGTAATTTTGTCGTTGCTGTATTCAAATAGCTAATGAGAAGCAACTCAGAAAAGGAGAGGGCTTATTCCGGCTCCCATTTCAAGGGATGCATACAGTCTATTAGAGTGTGGATGCAGCTTGTCAGTTGCAGCCAGATAAGAAGAGTCTTCAAACCCTTCATGTCCACCCCAGCAGGCCACTTCCTCCAGAAAGGCTCCTCCCTGAACTAAGGCTTCCACAGCCTTTCCTGAGGGTGAACCAGCTGGGAGTGAAGGTGGCAAACATGAGCCCATCGGGGCACTTCATATGCCAACCGCAACATTGGTGTTCCTTGGACTGGACACCCAGACGTCTGTCTGCTGGCCTCCTGGCGCACATGCGCACGTAGGCACCTGCACCCACTCCTGTGCACCCACGCACACACCTCCCGCCATAAACTAATACTCTCTGCATCGAGTACTGCAAAGAAGTGGGGAAAAATGCTTTTAAAGCTAAGAATCGAAGAACTAGGTCTAGTTTGATAACTTAAAGTCCTGAGGGGGAGGCACGCCAAGGGCGAATTTAGTGTCATGTTTGGGAAGAAAAAGTTAGGATTCCCAAGAATGTAATGGCTGAAAGCCGGCTTGTGCCTTCACCCTTACAGAGCCCCGCAGGACACGAGACAAGCTGTCGTTCTAGACACTTCTCTGTACACACCTCCCCTTTAAACAGCTCGTGGCGGATACGAAGAAAATGTCCATGGGACAGACAAAGGACAAAGCCCCATGAAGTGGGGAAGTGGCAAGTGGGGAGGGGGTTCCAGGTTCACTTGAGCATCTCTTCCGAAGAGTCCCCTGAAAAGAGGACTTGCCGGGCAGCTGGAGGTAATTAGAGCAGTCGAGTGTCAAGTGTTGCCACGGACCTCATGAGCACAACTCCTCGGGAAGGATTTTTCCTTGGAAAACTTAGCCTTTGCTCTCAAGAGCACTGAGGAGACATCTTCAGCCTCTGGTGAGGATCCGCTCCTCTCCATTACCGCCTCAGCTAACAGGAGAGAAGGGACTTCGCGTCATTGTCACATTCAGATAAGTGAGGAAAGATGCTTCTCAACAAGTGTGAATAGATTTTGGTAAACAAATGGATTTTTGAAAGGATATTTAAACAGCAAGTGTGTCAGCTCGTGTGGCTGTCGTGGTCTAGACTTGAAGGGCTGCCTTCAGTCGCGTTCAGCGTCTTCTGACCAAGAGACCATTTCTGAAATCCAGTGGCTGTCCCACTTCCTCTCCAGAGGTCTTTGTACATGAGGAGATTTTCTTTGCAGATGGTTCGTATTCTTCTGCACTGTGACTAACTCGTAGCTTTGTGGACTTCTGGGAATCTTTGGGAGATCTGCTTCGGTCTCAGGAAGCTTTATGACGAAGCGCTAAGAAGTTTTCTTCTGGTCTAATCGAAAGAACCATGGTTGATATTCCTGGTGTTCCCCCCCCCCTCTGCTCTCCTGGTTATGACACTTCTACAAGGGCAGTATAATGTAGTATCTGTTTTGACATTTTTAATCCCATTCGCTACTGATTAGCTATGTGATGTCTCTTGAGTCTCTTTAGACCTTGTTCCATCACCTGCAAAATGTATTTCTTTCACTAACTACTTTTGAAGGCAATTGTAAAGATTCGCTGAGGTAAGTAACCTGCTTAAAACGTCTGATATGGTACAAATGCTAAATAAATCACACCTCCTGTTAATCAGATTCAAAGATCAAATAGCAGCAATTATTCAAAGCCATGTATAGTTAATGGATCCTGATAAATGACCAGTGGTTTACCCAATAATTTCTTAAAATGTTTTATTGGAAATCCAGGTTTTGAGACCTTAGTGGTTACTACCATAAAGACAGAACAAATGAGAGGTTGTGTTTAACAGTAAGTGGACTAACGTTTTATAACTTAGTCTGACCTGGGTTATAATAAAGACCAAACAGTGATAATATATTTTTTTATTTATTTTTTTTCATTTTTGACATCGTCTTACATGTACATGTTTTTATCTGAGTCCCCCAATTATCTAAACTGATCCCCTCACACTGCCACTAACACGCTTCCTCTCACCCATGGGTTCCCATCTTACTTCCCGGCCATTTCCCATCGTTTCTTTCTTTGTTTTTTACTCTTCGAGTCATTACTGTCACTAGTGTGATCGTGGGCAAAAGGGTATTTCCTGTGAAATGGACAACTCAGCAGTGGCTACACCACTGAATAGCCTGACTCCTCACTTCCAGAAGCTTCCATGAGCTGCCCTGGGAGGTGTGGGGTCAGGTGGGCCCTTCCCCTGTCCAAGGTTAAGTATTGACAAATGCAATTTTATATGCATTGTAATAAGAAGCTTCTGTGACTACAGCCTCAAGCAGTACTGACCTATGAGAACATGGGAGGCAGTTTGAAATGCTGCCCCTTAGCATAAGCACAGTTCCCTGCCTGCCGGGGCCAAGTTTCTAGCAAGAGGCAGGGATTCCGTCCTGTGAGCAGGCCTGGGACCCAAGCTGGAAGCCGTTGGTTACTCTAATGCATTCCTACCACTACTGCACTGGTGAGGGGACCTTGCCTAGCAAGTCCACTGTAGAGTTCACAGGGTCCATAGATATTGATGACTTCTCTTCCCTAGCAGCTTCCAGAGCACTTTCTGGAACAAAGAAAGCTAGGTAGCATGGAGAAAGCCTCCAGCTCAGTTCTAGCCTAGCTGCGCCCTGTCCAAGGGGATCCCCATGTTTAAGGCATCTTCATAATAAGCATTGTCAAACCAGTAAACTCAAAGACTTCATGTTATATAATTTCATGAAATGAATATATTTACAACACAATCTGAGGCTGGAGGGATGTTTGTAGCTTCCTTTCAAATTATTCATGATATGTACCACCATTACACAACCAAATATCTAAGTCATTGTTATTCAAATCATTTGGGATGCAGCTAATGTGTTCATCTGTAAAACAAACAAACAGTAAGGTAATCCGTATCTTGCTACTATCTGGTTCCTGGGCTTGGCTCTGTCTTCCCCCCTGCTGGAAGTGTGTGCACTCATGTGTGTGCTTGGGGAGATGCTGGGGTGACTGACTATACGTGATGTGTCTGAGGTTTTGAGCATTTTCCAGAGTACCCTAATCATTTTCTTCATGTCTTTAATGCATAGTAAGTTAAAAGTTTATTGGCATTTTCTTCTTCTACCTTACATAAATTTCTCTGAAAGGCTTCTACACCTGAAAGGAAAAGCTAAGTATGAATAATTATGAACGTGGCATCACCTATTTATTTGCCTCTTCATTATTGGCTTCCCGATCAACATAGATCAAGAATCTGTTTAGCAGCTGCTCCCAGAGGACCATCAGACAGCATTCCGAAGAGCTAATTGAAAGCTTTGCAATAAACCAAAACAATGGCTAAAGGTAGCACTCTGAAGGCTCCTTCTAATAACATGAGGAAGATGCTTTCTGGCATTATTATACTTGAATTCGAGCAGAAAAAAATTAAGATCAAAAATGAAAACCAAAAATGATACAACAATTTACTCAATAAGTATTGGGGGAATGGCACTGAAAATGAATCAGGTACGTTGCCATTGTAAAGGATTGTTAGGTGAACAAGGAGGTTCATGGACATCCTTGTAAAAGCCTTGTTAGCTGAGTTGGGATTTTAAAACAAAATCTCTTGAGCTAGGATTACATTCTTCAGTAGATTTTCCATGCAGACTGGAAGAATCCCTTTTTGTTCACATTCAAATGACCAGATTTCTTGTTTAAAAGGTTTTTCTCTTTATCCTGTTCTCAGTTTACAGTAAGTCTTTCACTGCCCTGATCTGTGCCACAGGCCTCAGGTATGACAAAGAAAGCGCTCATAAAAGACAAAGTGAAACTTACCTGCTTGTTTCTTTTGAGGCTTTGCAAGCCTTTCGCAGACAATTTGTGGCTTCAGTTTACCATTCACAAATAAAGAAGACCCTAGGACATTTACCTTTGGTAATATATACTACCTATAGCTCGAAAACCGTCCCATGAGAAAATGAATAAATTTGGATTGTGTGGAATTTTTTCTTTAAAGCAAACAAACCAACGACGTTCAGGGTGCTCCATCTTCTTCTTTAACATCTTTATTGTCAATAATTAGATACATTGTATGAGCAAATCTTGTGAGGGTGCCCCCATTGCCCTCCTCCCAATCCCCAACCCACTGGGGACCCTCCTCGGTGGGCATACTGGATCAGTCCATGGGGTAGGGGGTTATGAGTTGCACAAGCAGTAGCCAGTTGGTGAAGACGGAGATTAGACATTCTGACACAGCATAAAATAATACAGTGCTATTTTAGGACTCAGTTACAATGTGTGGCTTTCAAATTAATGTGTGGGGCAGTTCAGACATGGGCCAGGTCTCAGAGTTCTCAGTGTCAGAGACAGGGAGCATCAGTTCTGAAAGCAATGGCTAGTGTACATCTGAAGCTGTCAGGAGGCCTACAAGCCGACCACACAGACAGCAGGTCCCTGGGCGCCTTTGGAGCTGCACCAGGTCCCCAAACAAAAACAATCCTGCTGGTCCACTCTCCTTTCTTAGTGAAATATGTTTTGAAATGCACCCATTAGAATGGCATTGTCAAATTATTGTTTTAATTTTTGTCTTCAAAGATACTACTCGGGCTGGAGAGATGGCTCAGTGGTTAAGGCACTTGCCTCCAGTGCCTAAGGCCCTGGGTTCAATCCCCCAGGACCCACATAAACCAGACCCACAAGGTGGTGGCCCTGGTGCTCTCTCTCTCTCTCTCTCTCTCTCTCTCTCTCTCTCTCTCTCTCTCTCTCTCTCTCTCTCTCTTTCTGCTTGAAAATGAATAAATAAATAAAAAAATTTAAAAAAGATACTACTCATTATGCCCAGCCTACGATTTTAGGACGTGTAGAAAGACAGAGTCTCCAGTACAACTTACATTCCAGTTAATCCCATCTATGAAATTCCTCTGCATATGGTAACCTCACTACTCCAGGTGGGATCTGCAGACCAGCAGAGCCGGACCACCTGACAGCTTATAAGAGGTGCAGCATCTCACGGTTTCTTCCAGATCTGCTCTGTGCGATCTGCTCTCTAATAAGATCCCTGAGAATCTCCTAAGCACATTGAAGTTTGAGAATCCCTGTCCTACAGTCCTAGTTTTACATGGCTTCACTTGGGGATTTTTCTGTTTAGCACAAGGCTGCTCCATGTGCCTACATCTCTCCGTGCACTCCGTTGCCTTCATGCTCATCCACTGAGCCCTAATTCTGTTCCTCTGTAACTAGGAATAGTTCTTACTGTGGAAAGAAGAACACTTAGCTCTTTATTTAGTTTATTTCAAGCACAGACATCTAACAAGAATCCTGCCAGTGCTGCAGAGTTGAAGCAATAAAAAAGTAATTATATCACATCTCGAAGAAATGCAGGCCATGAGCCAATTCTGGTATTTTTCACAATAGGAATACTGGCAAATATATGATATATTTTTGTCTTGGTCTTGTCAAAATTTACAGAGTTTTTTTTTTTTCTGACAACCTGTGACTTTATGGTTTGGCTGACTGAATCAGTGAAAAGTCCTCGTTGAGACTCATCTGGTGGCTGTGTGGAGACACACAGGAGTCTGTGGTTTAGGATACTATCTAAAACAAGGTGTTCTTTTTTGAACCGCGTAGCAAGAGGCAGTTCTGGGAAACAGGTGTGATCATTTAATACTTGCTTTGACGATCTCTTTTATTTGGGATTTGTCCCTTACATATGATTTGATTTGTTCCAGAATGTTTTCCAGCCCTGCTTCCACTGTTCAGGCTCCATGTGTGCACTTCACACCAAGGCTCGCGTTGCTTGCTCACAGTTTGCGCCTCTGTTCAAAGGCCCTTTGCGCCCTCTTTATGGCTTCTTCTCCTTATCTCTGGGTTAAAGAATTTTCACAGTAAATCCTAATCATCGTTTATTTCGAAAGTTGCTGTTTCACAACAGTTTGGGGATTTTGCTGACAGAAGAAATTCCCTAAATCCAGCGGGTGTTTATTGTGTTACAGCTCTCAATTTCCAACTCGAACGTGGCAGGAAGTTGGCTGACAAGATTTCGGCATATGTCTGCTTTCAGTTATTATTTTCTTGTCTAAACAGGTTCTGATCAAAACAATCATAATCAAACATTCTGAAAACGCCTATTTCCTGCTTCGCCCCAAGGTTTTCATGCAAATGCACGTTCAGCCTATGTGCATTTAAAGCACTTTTCTGTTTATTTTTGCAAAGTACTTAAGGAAACTGGTAAGAGGTTGACATTTCTCGGCCATTCATTACTAGATAGCACAGAGATGCAGGGATCCTAAAAGCGGTTTCATGTGGATCCATCTCAGGCAGGTGCCTGTATTAAAGTTCTGTATATTCAGAAATATAAGAAAATCCACCTGCTCCAGGGACGGTAAGGATGTTCCTGTATTTGGGTTAATGCGGCATCTGTACTGCAGAGTTTTGAAGAGAAAGTTGACTTGACTTGCCTGAAAGTACTTTGAAACATAGATTTATAGTTGAGGTGAGAGGAATGTTTCCTGTTCCTCCAAAGAGGAGACGTGGAAAGAGACAGAGTTCCTGGCTTTACTGAAGTCCCATACCTGTCAGATAGAGGAAGCAGCCGGGGAACTTTCAGAGAACACCTATTCCGTCATTTTCTAAGTCTAGGGAATGATTGTGATCTTTAGCTTTTGCGTTTGGATCCACAATTTCTTTTGATTGCAATACCCTGCACCCCTCCCCCACCTCCCCAAGCATTGACAATGGCTTTAACTGATGATTTCTTACTGCTGGCTTAACTCTTTAGGTTGTACCTCTAATTACCTCTATGAGGTTCCGACAATAACTAACTTCCATGAGTTTTCCCAGCATCCCAAAGTCATTTATTAGAGCTTACAGGACTGTGTCATAAGCTTTTCTGATAAACTGCTGTGGACAAGCCAGGGGACGATCAGCCAAAATGCCTGGCTCCCCACAGAGTCCCAGGGTGTGGTGCTTGCCATTATTTCTTTAGTCTTCAATATATTTCCTTGTACTAAAAAGCATCTGGAGAGAGAGACGAGAGAGAGAGAGAGAGAGAGAGAGAGAGAGAGAGAGAGAGAGAGAGAGAAAGGGTGAGGGAGGCAGTGTCTGAGCATTGGGAGAATTTTAGGATAGGTCTGCAGGCACATTTAGGATAGGTCTACGGGTTCAAAAGTCACCTAGGCAAGAAATCTAACCACTAGTTCTGAAAAGATGGTAAATTAACTAGTGTGTGGATGCCCTATGAGAATCACTTTTCCTTGATAAATCCAATCAGACAGATTGCTTACCAACTGAAGGTAGAACTATATGGATCCAGAATTACTTATTGTGTCTGTTTACACTGGACACCCGAACCTTGAACGGAGGGGTCTTGCCCTCTGGGCACCTTTCCTGTCCCAGTAAGGTATGAGCTGTGTTGACATGACAGTCGTCTCTTCACATCAGTCACCTTTTCGAAACTTGCCCTTCCTCGACTTTAACTGGGCTCAAGTTAATTTCCTTGCCATTCTCAACATTTTCCACGTGTTTTACTCTCCTTTCTGCCTGGTGTCCTAGCATATCCTGAAAATACAGAAAGCAGGAGCCACTTGGAAAGTTCCTCTGCCAAACAGCCTTGTCCATTGCTCTTCTTTCTTTTGTTTTAATTCAGCCTCACTTAAATTTTGACCGAGGCGGAATGAGGCCGTTTCCTTTTCAGACTACAGCCTGAAGGGCGGGCCCAGCCCAGTTCCCAGCAGAGCCTCTGTTTCCTCGAAAATCTGATGAGCAAGGCCTCCACTGTCCACATCTCTCAGCATTTCAGCCTCCCAACTCCCACCAGAATGGCCCCTTAACGTGTTCTGCAGCTTCTTTAGGGAGTTGTTTCACACCACAGCGATGGAGGGGTTTTTTGGATAAAGAAGAAGGTTGGAGCGAAGACAGCACAGATGGACGGTCTGGAGGGGGTAGAAAAGTCCTGTAATTACATTTTTTACTCTGAGAAAGAGTTTGACTGCTGAACAGTGTGTACAGGTCTGGGGTTGTAGCTGGTAGAAAACTAGTGACTGGCTCCTGTTTAAAACCCAGAAAATGAAAATGGAAGGCTAGTGTCTTATCGAGGGACAAATGCACAATTGATTACTCATTTGCCATGTTGCACTGTGACTATATCGTGTTGATATGTTAGAATCAGAGCTAATTTCTATTAGCAAACTCTAGGCATGGTCACAAAGGCTCTGTTTGCAGGTGAACAGCTAGAGAATGGGACATGCATTTTCAGCAGGAGATCACGCTTCCTGGATAACTCTTCAAATCAGCAGAGCCGAATGTGTGTGGGGGGCATTTCACTGCCTGACACAGCAGGCTAAGGAACTTTCAGTACTGAAGGATTTTGAAGTGAATGTGGTTGGTTTTAGGCCCCCGAATATCTCCCAATTTTAAGAATTCTTATCATTTGATTATTCAGGATTCGAAGTCATCAGCGACATTCTCTTTTTCTCTCTGCAGTTACTCCTGGTGTACCTCAGGCCAATCTGAAAAAAAAAAAAAAACAGAACGAAAGAAAGTCTGAAATCTTTTAGGTTTATGATCTCCAAAATAACTATTTGCAACTTAATATTTTAAGTAGGTGTGAAGAAAGCTTTATATCTGATGAGGTTCAATTCGTAAGTCTGTGAGGGATGGGCAAAGATGCTGGCTTTTTATCTTTTTGAGTATTGATTGTTTCCTAAGGAAAGACAGCTTATGGCCATTCTGTTAAATAATCAATGGGAAGTTTCATGAGTAGCAAAGTGAAGAACTATCACACACAGTGTGCAGTCTAAATTAAGACGTGGAGGGAGACGCCCAGGCTGCTTTATTATTGAACTAGATTTGGTAACCGCTTTCACCCAGTGATAGATAAACAAGTTAAAAAGAAGAAAAAGTTTGGTAAATTGGTTAAATACCAATTCCCATCAATTTTATTGCCTAAGATTACACATGCACACACAAACATACACCACATATAAAGCTGAGAATAGACTTAGACAAAATTGTGTTTCATGGTGAAGGTTTCTCATCATGGTTCATTTCTGAGACATGATGGAGGCTCTCAGCCGTCCTAGTTCTCAAGTTATGAATCGTCCTGAGCCTGACAAGAAGACCCCTACATCACTCTGACGTCTCTCTATGCTCAACAAGGCTTCCCTGTACACGGAAACTATCAGCATTTTGAAGAATGATTACATATAAATTCAACACAATATTAAGGTAATCATAAAATATATCCATGCTGTGTGGTTTGACTATCTTTATTCTTTGCATGTGTTACGTACACAGACGTGAGGAGAACATCATTTTGTGTGACTTCAATAAATGAAAATAAATCCGCTAAACAAATAACAGTGAAGCATTCCTCCCTGGATACATTTCTGCCACCGCAACGTAGTCCTCTGACCTCAGCCGAAGCGAGAGTAGCTGGGATTTTGACAGGAAGCGCCAGCTGTGAATGTGGGCCTTCACCATTCTCTGTGGCAGTAATTGCTGTGCAAGCGCCTCAGCATCCTGAAAGAAGCCGCTTGTATTGCTTTCTTTCTTTTCCCAAACTTTATTTTCTTCTGGGTAATTTCGTGTACTTCTGTCCTGTATTTTAAACCTATTTCATCTCTGTTTCCGTATTCCGTGCCTCCTTTGTCCACAAAGTCCATTCTTCTACCCAGCTAGACACACTCCTGCCTTCATGGTTCTTGCGTGTTTTGTATGTTGTTTTCTTTCTATGACCCAGTGAGTTTAATGAGGGTTGAATGATGATGGCTACTGACTATTGGTAGACATGGTTTCTTCTTTCCTGGAACTTCTTTTCTAATTTACTTGGTGAGCTTTTTAAACCGAGAATGCGCACTGCACATATGAAATACCTTTGCAAAATCTTTGCAAAAAAAAAAAAAAAGAGATCTCAGACCTGCTTGGCTTTGCCTCGCCTGTGGATAAGACAGCACAGACTGAGTGTCCAGTCCTGGGTTCACACGGCTGAAAAATGGTTGCCTCGGGGTTAGTAAGCAGAAGCTGGTTACTGTAAAAGTAGCATAGGACTGACTTCGGGCAGTGCCCTGCATGCACAGCGCTCATCCTCGTTTGTTATGCACTGATACACTGTTGATTGCATGGGGAAAGTCTGTTTCTAGGACTTTGTAATTAGGGTTATGACATAAATCCATCTATGTAATTTTGTGTGTGTTCCACATTTCAACTGTCCATGTATAATGATGATTTAATTTTAGGCAGCTAGACATTGTCTATCATCATGTTGTGAAGCAGATTTCCAGTTTCTTGAATGTTTACATTAAGCCAACATAAAATAATAGAGGTTAAGATCACACAATTAAATCCTGATTCTTTAAATAATTGACGTGTGACTTCAAGCAAGTAGAGTTACCTTCTTGTTGCTGGGACAAAGCACCCAACTCTAAGGAAGGTAAGGGTCTCTTTCAGGCTCAGGGGCTCAAGAGAAGGATTTATCTTGCTGGGGAAAGCATGGTATGAGCAGAAGCTGTCAACTCTCCTGGTGGAAGTAGTCTGAAAGAGACAGCCAGCACTGGAAAGCCGGACCACTGAACCTCAAGGTCCCCTCTAGTGACACACATCCTCTAGCAATGCAGTACCTCCTAACGTGTAAACACACCAGCCTACAGGGACATCTCACTCACGCCTCCACAGCAATCCATATTATAGGCTTCAGTTTTCTGATGATCAGGTGGAGGGGACAAAGGCATGTGCCCGCAGGGTTGATGTACAGATATAGTGACTAGTCCACACGGATTTATTCTGTGACCATTATGAACTAGACCCTGTGTTCAAAGACATATTTATAAAAGATTAGTCTTGGAGTAGAGGTACCAGTCACTGACAAAATTTATTAATAGAATCATCAACATTCTTAATAGCTCAGTATAAATTATACAGACCAAAACCCTATTACATTAGTAATTTCTAAAGTTCATTCTGCCCTGGTTTTATTAACTACCTAGTTTATCACTCAAAACTCTGTAACAATATGTGAATATAGCAAGCTACACACCGTGGTAGATGTTTTTAAAGAGGTTGACAATTTATATAACATTCCTATCATATCACTTTAACAATTAAAGAAAGTTCTAGAAAGAAGCATGTGATACACAGGACACTAGTCCTAAAACACTGAATAATATCATTAATTTTTTTATTTTGTTTTTTTCAAGGTAGGGTTTCAATCTAGCCCAAGCTAACCTGGTACTCATTCTGTAACCCAGGCTGGCCTGGAATTCACAGCAATCCTCCTACCTCAGCTAGGACTGCAATTTAAAAAAAAAAACCTTCAGAGAGAAAAAGCAATATAAATTATACAATATATGGAGTGGCTATTGCTCTTATTAGGATGACAAAAATATGCCTGGTCTTCCAAGGAGCACAAAGGATTACAATTATCTTAGGAGGTTGTTATTCTCAGTCTCTTGTAGAACTTATTTGGAAAACTTGAGTATTGTTATCACCTTAATACTATTTTAATAATCATATATTGTGTGTATTATCCATATACTGACTTTCATAACTAGCACATTTCACTGGTCCATAATAATAGTGTAGTCACTTGATCAAAAGAAATAAATTAAAATAGTTCATCTCTAATAGTTGGGCATTAGATTGGACACTGCAGTTTAAGCTGAACAGTGAGTCAACTAGCTACTACAAACAAAATGCTAACTCAGTTTATATTCATATTAATTTTTTAAATTCTTGAAACACTTCAGAGTTTCTTCTTTACAGCACTTTTGTGTAGAATTAATTCTGATAGCAAAGTTTAAGGCAGCCAATGGAATTAATTAAGGCAGAAAATTAAATTAACATTACTTCAAAGGACTATGGAATGATTAAGTTTTTACTAGGAAAGCTTAATAATGTTACCAAACCAAGGGTTCATACTTGATTCATCTTGGACCAAACTCCAATGCTTCCCACAGCTCATACTTATCCACCATTAAAAGCAGTGGTTGAATTCTGTGAGATAATCAAATATTTTTTGTTAGTTGTTAACTGACATTCAAGCAGAGCCTACTAAATATCCCTTCCTTCTTTACTGACGTAAAATCTTTGCTTCAGGAGAGTTTTTGCTAATTTTGGTCCATTTTTCAGGACAGCAACTGTGTTAACTTTATGACTTCCTACCTGAAGTATTTACTCAGAACTGTCATTTTTTAAAAGCAGCATCTTGAACAAAATCAGGTCAAATTAAAAATAGTATCACTAAATGCTAGACCCATGCTTAAAAGCTTACAAGACTGAGAAGTAGATGGTGATTGAAAGACTGACTTCAAATAATTAAGCTAAAAATTAAATGATTTGAAAAATAAAATTGTTTGAATCATTTTATTTGGTACTTAAAATGTTCAAAATATTCATGGAAGGGGACCAATAAATAGGTCTGAGAAGTAACCACAATATTTTGTAGGGAAGATGAAATGGGAGAGGAAAGAAATAGCATTAACATTGACATTTCTGATCAAAAGCAAGAATCCACTAAAAATGTATTAGAAAAATATGTCCAATGCATCCATTCATATTTTAGATATCAGAAACTTTAACTGTGAAATTAGTTTTACTATTGTGTTATAAAAGTAGGTAATAATGTTCATATCTTTTACTCTAAGTTACTTAATGGCTTTGCCTAATAGTACCATACAAGGATTGTTTTGATATAAAGTGGCCACAGATTTCAGATCTATATTTATTGATTGTTGATCATAACACTGGAAGACCTAAAATTGTAGAAAGTCATTAGCATACTTTATGAATATCAAATTTATTACCTTTGGGAAAACATAGCTAAATCTGTCACTTCTGTGACTATACAGTCATAAATTGTATTTAACCAACACTCTTTGTTATGACATAATACATTCCATTGGATTTGTTTGGAAACTTGAGACATCTTTCCAAGATGGTAGCCAATGATAAAATGATTTTAAAAGTCTATTAACTTTAAAAAGAAAATATACCTGAGAAAAATGTGAATGCAGATAAGAGGTTCCGGAGGAGGGGCACTGCTATTTCTTCAGTGGCTCATCCTTTCTGAAGTCTGTCAGCATCTGTGACATTCACTTGAGGGGTATTTCATGCTTCCATGCCTGCTTGCAAGGTTCTTAAAATATGAACAACTGTGCCCTGATCCTAATGCAAACCACAATATCACCTGCTAGGAATTCTCCGCATATGGGATAATTTAGTGCCCGTTCAAAAAGAGTCCCTGGGCTCAGCCAGTGTGTCAGTACGAAAGCTTCACATTGTTGATGAGGGTTTGGAGGTCACAGGACAAGCTTGTGTGACATGTTCTGGTCCTAAGGGCCCTGAGGGTCCACAGAAGAACACACTGTGTGACTGGGAGAGATGTGCGTTGTGGCTTTGTGTGTAATCCCAGCTGTCAGAGGAATGTGGCAGGACTGCTTTGAAGGGCCAGCCTGAGCCATGGAGGAAGTAAGTTCCAGGGTAGCTGGAGAACAGTGTGAGCCCCATCTCAATGCGTATCTGAAGGCAAGAAAACAAAACCAATGTGATGAAGGAAGGAATCTGGAGAGGAAGGAGGGAGGGAGGATGGAGAAAGATAGTTTAAGATAAGTATTGTCTGGACTGCATTGGTATTTTAGCTGAGTGACTTCAGAGAAGTACTTACTTGTTTTGAGTTCAAATTTCTTCAACCTGTAGATTTTAAGGCAGGTATAAATGAGTTTATTATAAGTGAAGTGGGGGTTTCAAAGCATCTGGTTTTAATAGATATGTGCAATAATGATTTTAGTGTCTTTCTCTTTCCAAGAAGCTTGCTGATAGCACTTCTAAATTGCAAACGGTTTTAAGCACCTTGGGCCCACTGAAAGGAACTCTGTGTTCATCTTAATAGTTGATGTCTGGCAGAGGAAGTGTGGAAGTGCCATATGAGATCAGCATATTCGTCTTGCAGTGATACTCAAAGATTCATGACAATTAACCCGAATCTAGTGAAGAACCGTGTTGATCTGATGAAACTATGATACTCTCAGCACAGACCTTCATGACTTCCAATTCCACTGTTTGGACACTGATGAGTCTTTGCTTCATGGAAGGGCATGTTCAAGGACCAAACTGCCCCTTGGCTGAGTAGATTTTATAGCTAGCTCCATCCTAAAGTGTCCCCCACCCCACATAGAGACTCAGTTATTTTTGAAACTGGCAAAGCAGAGAAAGAACTAAGCAGGGATCAGCACCAGCCAACATGGTCAGATGGAGCTGGATTTGATCCATCCCTGGAGATGAAAGACCTGCGGCAGAGCAGCCAGGAGTGAAGCAGACAAAATCAGAAAGGAAAATAAAGAAGAGCTTGTGTTCTATGGTAAATGACTAACCTAACTGAGTTTTAGCTCATGAGTCCTCAGGCAGTCTTTAGTGTCAATATCAATAATAACATCAATAATCAATATCTCGGCAGATCCTCTGGGGGCAGAAGTGAGTAGAGATGACCTCCGGATCCTCTGAGGATCATTTTTGCCACTGTTAGAAATAAACATTTATCTCAAGTTCATCATGTCCAAGAACTGATTTGGTTTGAGCATCTGCATGATTTCTGCTTTGGAGTTCTTGGCCATGTCGGGCAAATGTCACATTTGTCTTCATTGGTCTGAAATTTTCCTGAGTGAAAATTGGATAAAGAATCTCTATGTTGGCTGGGTGTGGTGGCAAACACCTTTAATCCCAACACAAGGTAGATCACTGTGAGCCTGAGGCCAGCCTGGGACTACAGAATGAATTCCAGGTTAGCCTGGGCTAGACTGAGACCCTACCTTGGAAAACAAACAAACAAATCTCTATGTTGGGACACAAGCCTAGAACCCTGTTTATTTCCCCTCCAATTAAACAGCAGATTAAAAAAGCTGTAGGCAAAAACTTTTCTTTCTTCAACTAATTTGTGAAAGGTACTTGAAAAACTAGCAAAGTGATTTCAAACTGATTTCCAAGATGGAAATTGTAGGAAGGACTCTTGCTGCATCTTGAGATAAAAGCGTTCTCTAGAGAAATAAGTGAACAAGACATTCCACCTCACAAAGAAACGAAATGTGTTACATTAGCTTTGAAATATCAGCGTGGAATGATGAATCGTATTTTGACATTGCAGAAGTAAATGACTTTCGGAAAATGTGGTGAGTCCCTGTTGATTCAGAAAATCTTTCTTATATTACATTTTGTAAAGCACATTGATGAATGACATTTAGGAACAAACAATCAGATGAATGTCAGGATGCATATTGTGAGATTCGACATTTATTGCAACTCTTGGGCACTCGGAGAGCCGAGGACTCTGCATAACCATCTATTTTTCAATGACGTCGTCTATGCAAATCATACATTTTAGTTCTTATGCACAATCCCATAGCCTAGCTTTACTGCCTTGACAAGTTATCTGGCTAAGACCTACCTGTGCTCAGTGGCAATTTCCGTATGTGTATCTCTGTGG
The DNA here is from genome assembly GCA_004024765.1 of Zapus hudsonius. NCBI lineage: Eukaryota > Metazoa > Chordata > Mammalia > Rodentia > Dipodidae > Zapus > Zapus hudsonius. Next base: position 17,030 of record PVHP010018093.1, on the reverse strand, counting down.
CGTCTGCATGCGTGTCTGTATGTGCACCTGTGCACACATCTTTTCCCTCCTCGGGGCCCGTGCACGTGCTGTCCATTCCTCACTGGCCTCATCGTTAGCTCCTCAAGAGGCTTTGCTCAGCAGTCTGTCGCTCACATTGCACCTTGTTCTTTCCTTTCTTAATATTTCCTGTTTATATGCTAATATATGCCACTGTAAATCGTAATGTGTGAGAGACCTAAGGTCCCGGCTGACAGAAAACCCACGAGCTTTGGTAGCCACACTTTACCCAGGACTTACGGACTCGGAGCAAAAAGACTGGGGGCTTTTAAAAAATATTTTTATTTGTTTATTTGCAAGCGGGGAGAGGAGGGGAATGGGTGCGCCAGGGCCTCTTGCCACTGCAAATGAACTCCAGATAGATGTACTACTTTATGCATCTGACTTTCTGTGAGCACTGGGGAACCGATTCCAGGCTGTCAGGCTTTGCAAGCAAGCTGCTGTAACCACTGAGCAATCTCTCCAGCCCCGTCGCTGACTGTCGTTTGGAGTTTTTTGAATGAGTTAATAAACACCGGTGAGTGAGTGCTACACTTCATATCTCCCAGCATTTCAGGGTCACTTATACCGGAAAACAGTGCAATTAAGGGCAATGAATGTTTATATTTTTAAAAATCCATGCAAATTTTCAAGCAGTGAGAAAGCCATGGGAAGAATGTGGAGAGCTTTTGGAAAGGTGCTGGATCTAAAATATATTATATATATATTTCTTGACATTTTTAAGGCAGCATACTGTTTTATGAAGATGAAGAAAGGGACGTAGAGATGAGGACCTTCTTCTCTTAAGTCCCTGTTGTCCCGGAACCTCACCCGTAAACATGGATTATTCGTGACAGACAGCTGCGGGAATGACCACTTGCCACCCCAGGGAGAACATTCTTGCTGATTCTCTAGAAAACAGTCTGGAAACAACATTTCTATGCCCACATAGAGGCATTTCCTTTTGCTAATGCCAGACAAGTAGTTCTGGACCCTAAGTCAGGAAGGAAGGAAGGATAAAAAGGAAGTAGAAAGGTGGCCATATCAGCTTTTTTCTTAGAATGAAATGAAAAATCTGCTTGAGGCTTAGAAAAACCAAGATCACATCATCAGCAAAGCCGGTCCAGCAAACACACTTGATAACATTACATCACTATTACTTCTAGGTTGTAAGTCACAATTTTATAAACAGAGTTTTAAACAATAATATCCTCTCCACACTACTTGTTCCTTTCCTAAATTACTCTGTAAAAATATCAACTGAGGCACTAAAAATAATTTATTAATCTCTTCTTATATTTTCATGTTTTTAAGAATTTTTTAAAATTACAAAAGTGAATTATGTTTTACCTCCCACCTCATCACTAAAGTAACATTTCCTATGCAGAGACCTACAATTACCACCCAAAGATGTTTTCTGTGTTTGTCTGAAAAACATTATGCTCTGAGCTGTGGAAGTATGGAATACTGAAGTTAAACTGTAATTATATAGTCAGTTCTTTATGAAAATGATAGTCTTGGGATACAAAAAGTAAATGAAATCCACAAATAATCCTAAACCTCTTTATAGGAAAAACTTTTTAACTAAAATGCCAACAACATCTTTGGAATGGATAGAAAAGTCTTTCCCTGTCCATCTCCCAGTGAAGGTTAATAACTAGCCATGTAATAGCCCAGAGACAAAGAAGCAGAAAAACAAAGATTATGGCTTCAATCACCACCTGAAGCAGTGTTTATTGTATATGGTTCCCTAAATGATCATCCAATGGGGAAAGACACACATTTCACACTGAACCACGGGGTCTTAAAGCAACAGTCATGAACATGAGAACCATCGGCAGCAACCTGAACCATTCGTGTCCCCTTATGCTCTTCGGACTGGGCTTAATTTGACCTGGTGTGGAACTCAGAAGCCCATGCAGGAATCCCAGTGCCGTGTCAGATGGGAGAACCCCCAGATAAGCACCCAACCCTGAAGTATTTTCCACCTGTGAGACATTGAGAATGCCATGTAGGGCACCGGGTTAATGTCCGATCGTTGCTCTTTTATTTCTGCACCTTGAGTATTTAGGGATGAGACTCTTAACAGCAGAGCACGTATTGTACATGAAGGTTCGTTAATGACAGTTCTACCTGTTAATGCTTAGTGTCAGTAGACAGCGTAGATGTCTTGATGAGATGACTGCTTCTCCAGAGGATGAGCTAGATGCATTTCATTCTGCAGCTGAGGTGGTCACTCTGTGGAAGGATCACGGCAATGACTTGATGTCCTTTGAACCTGTGACCACGGTGGAAATCTTATCAGTGTTAGAATATCTTCATAGGCACAATACGAGGAATAGTTGAGTCCTGGCTCAAACTCCAACATCAGCATCAATAATTATTGACCCAGTCAGCTAACTGCAGAGCCAATGGCAGAACAGTTCATCCCACATGTGACCTCGTGGGAGTTCTAGAATGTTCTTTCTTGAGCAGTGGTAGGTAGCAGATGCTCTGACCCTGGTCAATCGCTGCTTGCTGGAGCTTCAGCTTCTCGTATTTGTAGAACGGTGTTTGCTTCACAAGCCATTGTGAAGGCAAAGGAGATATTAAGTCCTCTAGCAAGATTGCAGTGTCTGGGTCCCTCAAACATTCTGTAACTATCGTCCATCAACCTGCTCTCAAGCTGAACATGGTTTTTCAAAAGAATGACAATGATGGTATTTCTAATAGTAATAGATGCATGGGGCTGTGCAATCATTGAGAGTGTTAGGAAAATTATATTTATTAACTTGTGGAAAGAAAAAGAATTCTTGAATTAAATGTTGGAGATGGTTCCTTTGCTTTGTGAATACATTGAACTATACACTTTAAAGGGACAAATTGATGATAGCGCATATGAATTATATCTCAATCAAAAATTAGAAGGAGTTTGGAAAAATTACAAATATAAAGATAGTTTAAGTGCTCTGGAAAGATGCAGTAATCAATACGCTAGTCTCCTCTAATAACTATGCTATTTTTAAAGTTTGAGGAGTAAAAGAAGCAAATAAAAACTAACCCTGAGGCCGTATATGAAAGAGAACTGTCACAGTCTTAGGAACTCTCACTGGACACTTGGGGCCAGAGCCATGAGAAGAGTCCTCTCAGAGGGCAGGACACCGCCAGAGTCAGTATCCGTGGTTTGAAGGAGCTGTGGAATTCTGTAGAATGGGGACATAATCGAGCAGATGTGCTTATCCTTACTGAAGGTTTGATGGAAACATAGGGAGGGGTGTTTCAAAAGTCCCTCCCCTCAAGTGAGCTCTCTCTGCAGTAATGTGATTCCAGACCTTGACACCCTTGGGTTCTGTGTCCAGTGGCGCTAAGGAATGCAGCTATCCAAAAAGAAAGCTCACGCTGCAAAGACCTTCCTTATGCGTCAGTCTGTAAGGTTGCCTTGATTTCAAGACCTTCCTGGGTCAGATTAGGAGGATGGCTCCGTGGTTAAAGGCTTGCTGACAAACGTGAGGCCCTGAGTTCATGACGCCAGGGACAACAGCTCGGGCATCTGTGACCCTGGCACTCCTACCGAGGTGGGAGGCAGAGGCAGGGAACCCCTGGCAGCTCATGGGCCAGCTAGCCTGCTTGTACACAGTGGGGCACCTACTAAGGTGGAGGCTGAGGAGCAGCACCCAAGGGTGTCTTCTGACCAAAGGAAGCGTGGAAGCACGTGTTGTATGTGAGTACCTTCACTGCACCATCTCTCCCTCTCCCTCTGTCTCTCTGTCTCTCTCCTTTCTCTGTCTCTGTCTCTGTCTCTCTCAGCTTTTCCTGGAATGCTAACGGTTAAAGAGCCGCTCCAGCAGCTCCACCTGATTCCCTTCCCTGTGGTCCCTCATGAGCTGGGAGCCTGAGGCAGGTTGGTTAAGCCCTCTGAGGAGCGACACTGGCACTGACTTCAGGTGTGCCAAGCTGTCAAAGGCGTCTAGTGGGAGGGAGGCGGAGGAACCTATGACCCTCTGCCCTGAGAGCCTCACTGGCTGAGATACAGCTGTGTCATGAGTGCTTGCAGATCCGCAGCGGAGGCTTCCCGCAAGCCTCGAGCTCCCATCCTGTGTGATTGAGTTTTTGCATGTGTGATGCATTGTGGATCCTCCGACTTGGTTGAAAGCTTCCCCTTGCGTCTCATTGGAGCACAATGTGGGATGCGTATCAACCTTTGACTGTTATGTCCTCACAGAATGAATAAAGTGCCACGACTCCAGGAGAACAGTGGAATTGAAGGCAGCAGGATCTTCTTAAGGGATGGTGGGTTTTGCAAGCCCTCTTGTTGACTGTAGAGACCATGCGCCTTGATAACAGTCTCTAGCCCGTGGTTCCTCTGCGTTGCTCACGTGGAGATGTGTGGAGTTCACTTAGCAAAGATCAGAATCGGTGGCTGTGTTATAAGGAGAAGAGCAGGCACCATGACTTCCAGCCCAGGGTCCCCCTCCACCTGCCATAGAGCCTTTGCTCCCTGGGGAGAAGTCCTCCCTGAGGAGCAACGCAGAACAGGCATTCTGACTCCAGTTTCCTAGGCAGTGTAGCAAAAGATGGAAAGAGAAGACAAGGTTTCATTTCTTATGTGTGGAGATGTGTGCATGCATGCTTATGCCTGTATGTGTGTTGCATTCTTATGCGTGTGTGTGCATGCATTCTTATGTGTGTATATGTGTGCATGCATTCTTATGCATATTGTGTGTGTGCATTCCTATGTGTGAATGTTTGTGCATTCTTATGTTGTGTATGTGTGTGCATTCTTATGTGTGTATGTTTGTGCATTCTTATGCCTGTATGTGTGTGTGCACGTGCATTCTTATGTGCATGTACATGTGCATGTACCCTTATGCATGTGTGTGTGAGCGTGCACACCTGTGCCATGCATGTGGAGGAAGGAAGAGAACCTCGGATGCTGTTCCTCAAGGAAGATCATCCAACATTTTGGGGAAAGGTCTCTCCTTGGCCTGGGCTCATCAACTGTGCCAGACTGGCTGCTTAGCGAATGCTGGGGCTTTGCCTGTCTATGCCAGGGTGCTTAGCATTTTCATGTGGGTTCTGGAGATGAAACTCAGGTCTTCATGCTTGCAACACAAGCACTGTATAGACTGAGCTATCTCCTCTCCTCAACCCCAGTTAAAAAAATTGTTTCTTTTCCTGGCCATAGCTGAGCCAAACACTGCAAAATAACCCCAGAACAAACAAAGGGAAAACTTCACTAGAGCCCAGTGCAGTCCATTCGCATGGTGGATATGAAGCCTAGTCCTTAGACATGTGTGTTCCTTGTCATAATCTCACATGTGACTAGATTCGAGCATACCTGCTGCTGAAAGATGTGCCAAGTATCCTGAGTACCTTTAAAACTCAACTTGGGTTCCAACATATCTTTCAAGTGAATGTTATTTTAGATGAAATTAGATAGCCTGATGCCACTTGCTAGACATTTCAAGTGCCTTCCCAAGGTCTCATTTCATGTTTCTTTTAACTTGGTTTAACATTATAATCCCTATTCAGGAATGAGCTTTTGTGGAAAAAAATCAATAATTACCTTTGTCACTATTTATTTAATGAATCCATGGAAAGACTTCATTAAATTATAAATGCCTCATTACTGATATTCTTATAATAGATTTTTGAAATTATAGCGTGAGCCTGTTACTCATTTCAAGGGAGAGACAATACTGAGAGATGAGGACATGTCCACTGAAATGACTGCTGGTTTTGCTAATGCAATATTCATGAGAATGTGCCAAGACAATCACATTTAATCCCTGAGAATAAGGATTTGAAATGAAGTCTTTTAAATTGTAATTATCCATTGATAAGAAAGTTTAGCTGAGTTTTATTTTTTTATATAATTGAAATGGCTTGTATCCTGTCAACATAGGTTGTGTTTTGAGAATATTTATGGTTTCTGATGTGGAGTGAAATATTGGACTTATTAAATATGCTTGATGTTATTATTATATAGTTTAAATTTTTTCCCAGGGGGTGAAAATGAGTCCTTGGTTTTCACTTACACGAAACTGCTCTCCAAGGCCTTTGTGTAGCATAGAATGAATACAGAACATTTGCCTTGGGCCAGGGCCTGTTGTTTGGACAGATTCTACTGATGTTCTGTTCCCTACCTCAGATGTTGACTCCATGATGTATAGTTGAGGTAGTAAGCCACCCTTCCCAAGAACAGGTGGCTATCCCTTAAAATCAGAGGCTCTCCAAACATCAGTTACCTTCACTGTTTCATATTTATTTGTTTAATATGTGAAATATATCAAGCCCTATAAAAGCAGAAAAATTGTACACTCTAGAAAATAAAAATTTTATATTTCATGTTGCAGAAAGATTGTAGGATTTTTATGTAAGTTTGGGACATTTTTAGCTTTAGCATTGATATGCTTCTATTCACAAAAGTTCACCCTCTTTAAGAATCGGAAATTGAGGACTATCTACTACTGTGGCCTTCCTATGAGAACAAGAGAGAAACCTCCATATATTTTTTCAGTCTTTCCTAATGTAAGGAACACCTTTATATCAGAAGAGAACACCAAGCCATGGGCACCTGTGGGTAACGAATACCATCATGCATTCAGCTACAAAGGCTATATCCAAGGATGCAGCCCGAATTTAAACCTGCCCTGCTTCACAGAGATGGCCAGGGAGGGTCTCAGTATTCCTGCTGTCATAATACAAACGGCATCTGTTCACTTTTAGATTTTAACACAAGTAACGAGCTGGTCATCTACTGTAATCAATAGAGGTTCAAGTTAAACCACTCCATGATCTCTGCTCACCTAGATACAGCTTATAGTGAGGCATAGAACACCACTGGTCACCTTGTTTCTGCCCCTCCTACTTGAATCCTCCATTGACATGGAAGGAGAAACAGGAAAATTAAGAAACAAAAAGGGCCCCATTTGGCTGATACTGCCTGTCGTGAAGCTGGGCTTAGTCGATTCTTGAAGGCCTTGAGACAGTACATTTACAAATTATATTTTATTAATTTATTTGCAAGCAGAGAGAGAGACAGAGAGACGGGGAGAGAATAGGTGTGCCATGGGCTCCAGCAACTGCAAACAAACTCCAGATGTGCATGCCACTTTGTGCATCTGGCTTTATATGGGCATTGGGGAATCAAACTTGGGTGGTTAGGTTTTTCAGGCACCTGCCTCAACCACTGAGCTGTTTAGACCTCTGTGTGCATTACCAGGAAATTCCCCTCAGGTGGATAAATGCACATACCTCAGACGGCCCTTGTTGTAGCAAGTTCCACACTACAGGGATGAACCTCCAAACCAGGCAGAGTTTATGGGAGAAATGGGAGGTATTTGAAGCTTACAGATCCAAATGGAGAGGAAACCACCAGCAGCAGCACCTCCAAAGGCAAGTGCACTCCAGCAGCCAGGCAGCAGGGACTCGGGGCAGAGCTCAGACTGCTCTCTGCATACCTGAAGCTGGAACTCCAGATTCGCCCTCCAGTAACAGATTAGGGCTGGACCCTAGGACCTGCCCATAGTCACACCTCCTCCCGCCCAGAGACTGGAGACAAGCTCTACTAAAACTGAATCCACTGGGGGACCTCCATTCAGACTTCCGCAGCACAGCCACGCAGGATCAAGTAGTGGGGATCCATGGCTGTGTGTTCCAGTTCTTCCTCTTGGGTTTTCTTCACAGATCAGCCCGCCCTTCAGAGTCTTTTGTTCTAACCTATTCTGATGTTCAAGGGGCCACAATAGCCCTTGACTTGGACATTAGGGAAGCAGATAGCCGTTGTCTCTCCAAGCCCTTGAAAACCAGTCAAGTTACAGTCAAGTTCCAAAATTGCAGAAGACACACGTCAAACTTTCTGAGACGTCCCATAGAAATCCTTTTTCTCTTGCACTTGAATAAAGAGAAAAGTAACCCAAGAGGTATGAGCAACTGAAATCACATACCAACTACCTCAAATCTTCCCTTCTTGGCCTTTCCTCGATCATATTTGGGTCCCACAAGCAATTCTCAATGCTCTTCGCAGGTCTGGCTTAAGCAATTTTATTCTTAATTATAAAAAATGAAAATAGTAGCCTAGTTTTTTTAAAGTTAATTTTATCATCTCAAGCTGCCAGCTAAAACTTAAACAAAAAGAATCTATTTTAATATCTATTGCATTCACATATCAATTGTGTTCTGTGCACTATAAAATTACTCTTAGCACTCATTAAATGATATGTATCTAGTAATGCCATGCCACAATGCAGTGCCCTATTGTGCCTTTACATTAGCAGGGGAGAGCAAACAGCAAAATCCTGCTGACTTCCCAATTACAGCTGGAGGATGACCAGCACTCCTGAAGTCAGCCTTGGGTGGTAACTGAGCAGTCTCTGGAGACAGAGTGCCTGGATTTGAGTTCGAGCTTCGCTCAGTGTGTGACCAGATTATTTAATCTTTCTGTGTCTTAATGTCCTCATCTATATAACAGGAAGTTAAACTAGACTCCCTGATGGCACGATTATGAAGAACAGCAGTTACTGTTGGTGAAATGCTTACAATGCTCATCAGTGTGGCTGATAACAGAATTAAAGGGGAGAATAACTTTAGCAGCGCACAGACTTTGCCATATTGTTTCTTTGATATATATGTGAGACATTTCAGTTTTCTGTAGAATTCTTAAATGATTTTATTTTTAAAATATTTTATGTATTCATTTTCAAGCAGGGATATATATATATATATATATATATATATATATATATATA
>PVHP010018092.1:8156-33730 GCA_004024765.1 Zapus hudsonius | reverse complement strand
AGTTGAGATCCTGGCAAGAGATGAGCCACCACAGTCATATCGTGGAGGATCCATATGGAACCCTGCAGAGAAGGACAGGATGAACAAGGGACCCACAGCCACAGCCATTCAATCAACACAGGATAATCCAGTGAGACAGAAACCAATGATTCTCGACACAAAAACCCCTAAGCTTACAACATTAAAGCAGCCTTAATACTCACCCACCACGACTCAGGAAACTGAGCGGAAGAGGGGGCGGAAAGATTGTGAGAGCCGTGGTGGGGGAGATTATCAGAGGCATGGCACCCCTCAGTAACAGCACACTTGGGTCAGGAGAACCCGGCTGAAGACTGGGATATCCATGGTCCCCTACCACAAAGACTGATCCAGATGGCCCACGGAGGAGGATATCCAGCTGACTGGGGATGGGGAGGGGGGCAATGAGGAATTGGGGATAACAACTCATCGTTGGCCCACTAAACAATGTAACTCATTATGGACAATAAAAAAATACTTCCGTTTATTTACTTGAGAGAGAAGGTATGAGGCTGAAGCCTCTTGCCACTGCATAGGAACTCCAGACACACGCACTTCTTTGAGCATCTGGCTTTATGTCGGCACCGTGGAATCAAACTCAAGCTTCTAGGCTTTGCAAGCAAAACCCTTTAACTGCTGAGCTGGTTCCCCAGCCTCTCATCTACCATTTTTGAGACGGTGTCTGTCATTGGCCTTGAGCTCAAAAGTAGGACAGACTGGCTGGCCAGTGAGTCTGGGATCGTCTTGGTATTGAAAGTGTGTGACATCCTGCCTGGCGTTTTCAGGTGAGCTTTGAGGACTGAACTCAGGTACACGTTTTACCACCTGAGGCGTCTCCCCAGCTCCCTCAACATGGCCTCTCAATGCGTGAAGACATGCAATGAACAAGGTGCCCAAGGATGCAGGTGCCACACAACATTCTGTTTCATAATCACCCTAAAATAGTAGTAAAAATATGTGTCATCAATAGATGACCCAGGGATATGCTCATTTCGTATCATTATCGAGCACCAACGACTGGCAGAGCGGTAGGTCTGTCTCGGTCAGCCTCACCATGATGCTGAGGAGCATGGAGTCAAGCGTGGTTCTATGACGTCACTAGCAACAGGAAAGTTTCAGCCCCATCTTAGCTGTATGAGGTCACCATTGTATATGTCACCCAACATTGGCGAAAGCATTGTTACACATGTATATCTTAGTTGATTTTTAAAAGTGATTCCAGGGAAGAAAAAAAAGAAAAGAGCCGGCCAGTCCACAGGTGGACTGCCTCTCAGGTTGTTCTTGCAGCTTAGTCTCTCTGGGCCCTGTGGAACCTTCTAGAATGTACCTTCCCGCAGTCCTGGGGGAGTGATTTATCCACTGGCTCCCACCTTCCATTGGTCCAGAGCCAGGGCTCCTCACTAGCTCATCAGCACGTCCAGGTTTGCAAGAACGGCTCTGCAGGCTTCTCTCTCCCAACCATCTGCCAACCCCCAGGCAGCTGAGAGGGGTGGGGCCAGGCACAGCTGGTTTCCACAGCAACACCTGGAACAGGAAGGTGTGCCCAGGAGCATCAGAGGCTTTCTCCACACATCTAGGCCAGTGCTCCTCAAATTTAGACTTGTGTCAGAGCCCCACGAGAGCTCTACGTGGGTGGGAAAGCCTCCAAGATGGCTGCTATGGTTTGGATCGTAAATGTCCTGCAAAAGCTCTCAAGCCTAGGCACTAACAAGAGATAATGGAGCCTTTAAAAGGTAGGGCCTAAAGCTGCTGAGATGCCTCAGCAGTTAAGGCTCTTGCTTGCAAAGCCTAATGACCCGGATTCAAATCCCCAGTACCCACGTAAAGCCAGATGCACAAAGTGGCTCATGCATCTGGAGTTTGTTTGCAGCAGCTGAAGGCCCTGGTGCACCATTCTCACTCTCTCTCTCTCTCACTCTCTCTCTCTCTCTCTCTCTCCCCCTCTCCTCTCTCCTTAAAAGTAAATAAATATGAATATGTTTTTTAAAATAAATAAGAAGTAGGGCCTAGTGGGAGGAAGTTAAGTCGTTGGAGGCATGACACTGACGGTATCATTGGGACCCTGGCCCTACTGTCTGTCTGTCTGTCTGTCTGTCTGTCTGTCATCTATCTATCTACATCTCTGACACTCTCTTTCTTGGCTGCCATGAGGTGAGCAGCTTTACTCTGCCACACACCCCTCCACTGCGATACTGTTTTGCCACAGGAAAAGCAATGAGCCAATGACCATGGATTAAAACCTCTGAAACTGGGTCATAATAAACGTTCCTTCCTTTTAAGCTTATTTTCTCAGACATTTTGTCATAGCAACAGAAATCTAACATAAAAGCCATCTTCTCTGTACAGAGACACAGGATGATAAAGAAATTCCTCCCCCCTAAAAAAAAACCCTGAAAATATACATATATATTTTTGGGAAGCATAAAAATGATTTTATTATAATAAAAATGGCACAGGCATGCAGTGACCCCTGAAAATTGACCAAGAACTGCCCATCTAGTGACAGACAGTCTAAGGAGAAACCCCACAGCCAGAGTGAAGAAGAGGTTGACATGGGTGAATCCATATGTATGTCACCCACCTCAATCAACATCCACCTCGAGTTCGTCCCTGGCCAGGGAACACGATGTCTCTGGATGGGGACATCCTGATTGACAACTGGACGCGTCATCAGGAAGTCCACAGGCAGGTGGAGAAACGAAAGGCACTCCAGGCTCCTTCCCCCCCCCACATGGCGACTCCTGTAAGATACCCCACACACTTGCATAGCCCATTTCTTATCAGATGCTGGCAACCCTGTCCCCAAACCCTCTCAGATTTGGGCCTCAGGCTGCTGATGGCCTCTTTCTTTCTGGTCCTGGTATCTCAGCATCCCTGGTGGTTCCCTGCCCAAAGTTTGTTATTCATATGATTTTCTTCATTCTGCCAAGATTGTGACTAATAATAGTGTCTCAGGAAAAAAAAAAAAAACTACAGTCGGATACTTAGGCCACTTGCTATCTGGGAAACTGTGCTTGAAAATCAACTCTGATAACACTCGAGCGGTTGACAGTGAAGTTTTAAGACAGACCTATGGGATCAGATGAAATAGAAAATGAATAAACAGATGAGTAATACATAAAAATAAACCAGGGCCTTCAGGTAGATGATCCTGGCAGTTAAAGATATACCCACAAAGCAAGAGGACCCAGAGAAAGGAGAGATGGTTTTCTTCCAAACTGGAAGGAATTTGCTACCGGCAAGGGAGAGGTCCTGAAAGTGCCAATTTGTGCTAAATAAAACTTTCCCTCATCTGCACATGCTCTGGGAACACGAAACCCTGGCAAGAGAAAAGAAAGGGAGATGAAGCTATGGGCATAAAACCTTTCCTACAGAGCTTGGGAAACGGAAGATAAGATCAGATCAGAAATTGAATAATCCGAGAACACTCTGATAGCGTAACGTGTTGCAATCAGTTTAAAGTTCACGTCTTGCTTGATTTATACATCCCTAATAAAATCAATCACAAGCCCATGGCGGCTGAGTCACCCAACCCTATTCCACGGCCCTCCCCGAGCCCCAGAGCTCCTGGTTCAACATCATAGAGAATGTGAGGTTTCTGTCCCATCCAAGAGGTAGGAGGCGCCTGCATGGTCATCAGTGAGGAGGGGCGGTGACTTCAGACTTACAGGGACCTTCTGAGCAAGGCGAGGCCCTTCAATTAGACAGTGGGGTTTCTCCAGCCAAGGAGGATTGTGTTGTAGCTTCGGAGTTTTTCTAAAAGGCCCTCTGTTCTGTTTTCCTCTGTTTACACTGTGCCCTGTTGCTTCCCAGACTTCCAAGGTTAAACCCAAGGCCCCTATTAAGGCCGGTCCTTTAGAATTTGAGAGTCTCGGAGAATAATCTGGTGTGTGAGGGGCTTTTCTTCTGGCTGGTCACAAATGTAGGGCACATCCATGCTTTTGTTCAGTTGAGCACAACGCTTCCCTCACCCTGGCATGAGATGAGGTTCTTAATCTTCTTATCACAGCGAGCTGATCCAGTTTAGTGGCTACAGTGTTTCCCCTCCGGTGAGTGGGTGACATTATCATCCCCCTAAAAAGCCGTTTTTGAGTGCTTCTTGCACACTAGTACTTAAGTACTTAATCCTGCCACCTGTTCCTGTGGTGCAGCAGTCAGCTTTTCAATACTATAACCAAACACCTGACATCGCCTGCATAGAGAGAGGAAAGAAAGATGGCTCAGCAGTTAAAGGCACGTGCTTGCAAAGCCCGAAGGCCCAGGTTCGATTTCTAGAGGCATCAAGTGAAGCATGTGTCTGGAGTTCTTTCTCGGTGGCAGGAGGCCCTGGTGTGCCTATACTCTGACTGTTCTCTTTGATTCTCTCACTCTCAAGTAAATAAATAAAAAATATCTTTTTAAAAAAGAGAGAAAGGAGGTTATTTAGCTCAGAGTTTGAGGAGCTTAAGAACACGGTGTCCTAACGGCTCACTTCTGGTTAGGAACTCAAGGAGGGATTGGCAAGGGTGAAGAGGAGGGTGTCTGGGTGAGCAGACACATCTCAACCCAGGAAGCAAATAAAGACAGAGCCCCACAACCCCTTCTAGGTAGGACACATCCCGATGACCTAAAGACCTCACAATAGGCCTCAACTCCTTTTTAATCTTGTTGTTTTTTTAAGGAAAAAAGGATTTATTTGGGCTCATGAAAGGGACACAGTCCAGCATGGTGGAGAAGGTGCAGCTGCAGAGCTTGAGGCCGCGGGTCACGTTCCATCCTCAATCAGGAAGCTAAGAGCTGACAGGAAGTGGGTCAGTCTATAAAACCTCAAGGCTTAGGCCCCAGTTGGTGTCCTAGCCAGCCACATGCCACTGGGATGAACCTGCAAACCAGGCACGGTTATGGGAGGAAGGGATTTATTGAAGCTACAGATCCAGGGGAAGTTCCATAATGGCGAATGAGGCTGGTCCCCTTTCCACAGGTCCAAGCAGAGAGAGAAACCCATCACCAACACCACACACGCATACATACACACACACCCCAACAAAATAGGCAAGTGAAGAGAGATTTCCTTCCCCTTTATATAGCCTTACGGTGGGGTCTTGCAACCCTATCCCAGACTTGTTGGGTTCCTGAGTCTCTGGAATATCCTTCCTGCACTGCCCTCCCAGGAAGGGATGTTTATTTCTAGCTCCCCTGAGCTTCCTTACATCCTGCTCCCTACTGAGAGGGCTGCCTTCCTGTGAACAACATCAGTGATCCACCCAGGATTACTAAATTGACAACAAAACACCATCACACAGGTCAGTGATCCACAACCTTCCACAGCACACCAGCAGCCGGGAACAGTCAACCCCATGAGCCCATAGGGGACATTTTACATTCAAACTGCAGCGTTCAGTCTTCAACGTGTTCATGACGTCTCATCATGCAAAATGCATTCCTTCAACCTTCAAACACCCCCAAGAGACTGGAGAGCTGGCTCAACAGTTAGGGTGCTTACCTCCAAAGCTGAACAACCCAGGTTCGATTCCCCAGCACCCACATAAAGCCAGATCAGATGCACAAAGTGGTGCATGCATCTGGAGTTCCTTTGCAGCAGCCTAAAGGCTCTTTCTTTCTCTCTCTCTCTCTCTCTCTCTGTCTCTCTCTCCTTGCAAATAAATAAATAAAATATTTAAAAAATAATAATAAAGTCCCCATAGTCTTTTAACAGTGCCAACACTGTTCAAAAATCCAAAGTCTTTTCTGAGAAATAATCTCTTGACTGTGAAGAGTCCCTATGAATTAAAAAACAGGACTGGAGAGATGGCCTAATGGTTAAAGTCACGTGCTTGCAAAGCTTGACGGCCTGAGTTCAACTTCCCAGTATTTACATAAAGCCAGATGCACAAAATAGCACATGTGTCCAAAGTTCATCTGCAGCGAGAGGCTCTAAATGCTTATTCTCTCTCTCTCTCTGTCTCTCAAATAAATATTTTTAAAAAAATAATTATTAAGCCGCCAGGCATGGTGGCGCACAGTCTCAGCACTTGGGAGGCAGAGGTAGGAGGATTGCTATAAGTTCAAGGCCAGCCTGGGACTACAGAGTTTGTACCAGGTCAGTCTGGGCTAGAGTGTGACTCTACCTCAAAACAAACAAACAAAAAACAAAATTAAAAATAATAGTTACCATTAAAGTTGAAAAGCAAGTTACAAATTCCCAAAATACAACGTGGGCCCCACAACTTGAAAGTCTTCCAATACTGCTCTCCGAGGAGCAGGTTTCCTTCCATGAAGCTCGGGGGACACCCAGCACCCCAGCTTTTCCTGCTCATCAAACCCACTCTTGCTTCTCTCCAGTTAACACCCAGGAGAGGGGAAGGGCTTTGTCTTCATGCTCATGAATTTAAAAGGTTCTGGAAGATTCATTAAAAAAAAAAAAAAAAAAAAAGATCCTACCTCACCCATCCTCAAATGAGAGCCTGAGGCAAGTTCTGAAACTTCTAGAAAGCCAGAGTTGAAAAACATTTGGAAAATTAAGTTTGCAAATGAGATTGTTAATGTCCTTCGGGAGACATCTCATGGGATGGGAACAGGGGGACACCACGCAGTTCAGACCCTGGCGTCCTGTCTTTACACACGAGATACTGAACTCTAGAGACAAGGAGACACTCAGCTAAGATCAGAGAGGGATTTCAGAAATCCAGCTAACCCAGGTCCACCTCACTCATCCTGCAGTCACTTGGCAGTATCTAGAGACACATTTTATTGTCACAATTGGGGACCAAGGCCAGGGATGCCACCAAACATCCTACAGTGCCCAGCACACCTCCCCACAGCAAAGAATTAGCTTTGAATGCCAACAGTGGAGACTGAGAGCCATGGGCCCACCAGGTTCTCTGTATTATAATCTTATTTTTTTGTTTGCGTTTGTTGGTTGTGCTGTCTTGGTATTTGGTACAGTCTTTGTTGGACTAGCTATTTCTTTAGATTTACTCCTGACTTGTTCAAGTGAGGAGGCTCCCGCCTCCACCTCTTCCTTCCTCTCTCCCCGAGTCCCAGTGAGGGATGGTTAACTGCTCTGCAGAGCGTTCATCCTGTGAGAACAGACTGTCTAGCTTGGTTTTTCTGTCCTGAGCTGTCAGTTTCAAGGTTGGAACATCCAGACAGCTTTGCTGAATTAGTTTAAACTACCTCCCATGTGAAGTTCCAGGGAGAAAAGAATTCTCATGAGTTTCCTCAACAGTGAAATAAGCATACTGTCCCACACGAGGCAGGTGGAGGAAGGCGTGAGGGTGGGTGGGCTTTTGCAAATGTCTTTCATGATGTCTCAGACTATTTCAGTGGCAATAACAAAACACAGGAGACCAGGTGAAGAAGGAAGCTCATCTGGTTCCTAATTCTAGAGGCTAGGATGGAGCTCTCACCAGGCAGGATCTGGTGGGGACCTGCCCACCCCTGCTATGCCTCCAGGCAGAGGCATCCCTTGGCTAGACACAGCAGGTGAGCTAGCTCCTGTCTCTCTTCCT
Organism: Zapus hudsonius; assembly: GCA_004024765.1. NCBI lineage: Eukaryota > Metazoa > Chordata > Mammalia > Rodentia > Dipodidae > Zapus > Zapus hudsonius. Next base: position 26,222 of record PVHP010018092.1, on the reverse strand, counting down.
CTTATTTATTTACTTACTTATTTATTTATTCATTCGTCTGTTTGTGGTGTTTCTAGGTAAGGTCTCGCTGTAGCCCAGGCTGACCTGGAATTCACTCTGTAGTCTCAGGGTGGCCTTGAACTCATGGTGATCCTCCTGCCTCTGCCTCCCAAGTGCTGGGATTAAAGGTGTGTATCACCACGCCCGGCTCTTCTTCCACGAATGTCATCGGGGAGCCCACCTTCATGATCTCATCTCCCCAAAACCCCTCCTCCATTTGCCCTCAACACAAGAATTTGGGAACTAAGTTTGCAGCACAAAAAGGTTTGCAGGACTTATTCATAGCAGAGGTTCATTCAGGTGGGTCAATGTGATTTCTACGCCTTGGCCTTTGGCTGGCCAGCTGGGGAGACCACAGCACCCAGACATCAGAGGGCGGCTTTTCCTTCTCACCAAATGCACTCTTGTTTCTCTCCCGTATACACCCCAGCAAAGGGGAAGGGCTTTGTCCTCCTGGTCATGAATTGAAAGGGTTCTGGAAGATTTGATAATTTTTTGAAAAGATCCTATCTCTCCCATCCCCAAATAAGAGACTGAGGCAGGTTCAGAAACTTCTAGAGGGCCAGAGTTGAAAAGGGTTTGGAAAATCAAGTTTGTAAATGAGGTTGTTAACATCCTGTAAGAGACATCCCCACAGGACCACGGGGACAGTGGTAGCTTTCAGCATGGCTTTAGGCAGACCATGGACACCTGACAGGTCAGGATGAGTGATCCTGTGTTTCAAGGACAATAGCTCCTTAGCTGCAAGCCCTGTGGGCTTCTTGTTCAAGGAGCTCAGCTCAGAACCTCAGCAGGTGGTATGATGGGGGCTTGTGGTCCCCAGGGTCACTGTCAAGCAAGTCCCCAGAGTCTGGTTGTGGTAGGTCTGGAATGGGGCCCAAGACCCTGGCCTGGCCTGGCAGGTCCTCAGACCTCTCTCTGGATTTTTTTTTTTTTTTTTTTGAGGTAGAGTCTCACTCTAACCCAGGCTGACCTTGAACTCCATCTGTAGCCCAGGCTGACCTTGAAGTCACAATGATCCTCCTGCCTTGTGATGGGATGAGAGAGTGGGACCCCAGAGTCCCACTGTGAAGGAACCCTTGTAATGCTGTCCTCGACCCCACTGTCCTCCCATTACTGTGATGACAGAGAAGTCTTTTGAGGCACAGATTCAAATCCGTGTCACCCCTGCCCTTTGCTGCCAGAGTGAAGTTCAAATTTCCTGCTTGGTAAGTCCAGACTCCCAGCAGCCTGGCACATTCTGGTCTAGAAGGTTCTGGTCACCTTTGTCTCCCCCTGTCTCACCTACTTGCCTACCGGCAACTTCTGCCACCAGTAAATGAGCTCAGGACTTCTAGAGATTCTCAGTATCCTCATGGGTTCATTTATCTTCCATCTGCACCAGATTTCAGCCAGGGACATTCTCCCCTCCCTCCAAGCCCCTCCCCAGCATGTTGTTGACTGGAGTCCGATCTTTGGGGACAGCCTGGGCCACTCCCTGTCTAAACTCTGCATCCTGGAGCCCTTCGAGATGTCAGCAGGCCATTTCACTGTCACAGGCATGAGCCACACCTGTCACCACGCATCCCATTTGTGATGGACTGTATCCTCAGAACCAAGAACCCTAAATAAATCTCTCCTACCATAAATTGTTTTCGTCCAGGATTTGTTTGCAGTAACATGCAAGGAATTAATCCAAGAATCTTCTCTCTTCATTACAAGAATGGTGCGTACAGTACCATAAGATATTTTGAGAGAGCAAGACTATATTCACATAACTTTTATTATGGTATATTGTTATAATTGTTCTTTTTTTCAAAACTTTATTTTTGTTTCTTCATTTGAGAAGCAGAGAGAGAGAGAGAGAGAGAGAGAGAGAGAGAATGGGCACACCAGGGCCTCTTGCCACTGCACATGAACTCCAGATGCATGCATCACTTTGTGCATCTGGCTTTATGTGGATACTGGGGAGTTGAACCCAGAACAAAAAGATTTGCAAGCAAGAACCTTTAACCGCTGGGCCATCTCTCCTGCTTCACTGGTCAAGTTTACCACTGGTCACTGTCAAACTTTGCCATGTATGAAGTAAACTTGATCATAGGTGAGTATAGGAATAGACGGTGTATATGTAAGGTTTCCGGCTTCCACTTGGGATCTTGGAACTTTGCCTCCGAGGGCAGGAAGGAATGCTTGGGCACCATGTCCTCCTGTCCTGCTATTTTGCTGAGATTGTGTCTCCAGTGCTCTGAAGCAGAAACTCATCCTATTTAGGCAACTGCGTTTCTTCACACAGTACCTGGCACCTGGTGTAAATTACAAAATGTGATAGAAGGAAAGGGGTGAATTTCACATCTATTCCAATCTAACCCTGCCCGTCATATCGTCATATCCGCTTCTCCTCCAAAGGCCTCTCGGGTCTTAAGTGTTTAGGATTAGACATTTTAAGTGGTTTCAAAATCACCATGGTAAGAAGTAACACTTATAGACTGCTCACGTTGTCGGATATTACTCTAAACACTTGAGTCTTAAGGCATTTAACCTTCCTAACAATTTCCACAACTCTATGATGTTATCGTTGGCATTCTTACTACCATTGTAAGTATGAAGAAACCCAAATGCAGTCATTTGATTAACGTCTCACAGCAGAAATGTAATCGTGCCAGAATCCAACCCTAGGTAACGTGGAGGTAAACACAGGTGTCTGCCAGAGTTTAATAATAAGACTAAGTGTATTTGTTACATTTTGTCACTGTAACCAAATACCTGACAGAGACACATTAGGAACAACTTAAGTTGGCTCACAGTTTCTGAGGGTTCATGCCATCGGCTGGGGATCAAGCATCCAGAACACATTAAGTTCTGGGGGACACCTGAATCACCACTACAACTTCCTCTAAGCACCTCCCAAGACCTTCTCCAGCAAGGCTCTACCTCCCAAATTGCCACCAGCTGGGGAAACCAAGAATTGCAAATACATATGAGTTTATGGTGGACACTTGATTCAACCCACCACAACATGGTTCCCCAACATGATTCCTGAAGCTTTCAGTGAAGGCCTGGGCATGACTCAGCCTCTCCCCTTTATCCAGCCTAGATTACTGATGAACATCCTGCTCCCCAAAATCGTCTCCACATCTGGAGAGCACACTCTTCTCTGCTAAGCCAAGCCGGTTCCTCTAGCGACAAACCCTATATTTAAGCCCCTACAAAGTATCACTTCCTTGATTTTCAGCTAAAACTTCATCAAGCAAGCTGAACATGCCCAGAGCCTTTCGGATACATGCTCCATGACCTTGAGCTAAACGTGCCTGAAAATATGTCCATCACCATTCCTTCTTAAATGATGACCTTAGACTGAGCATACCAAGGAACGTGCCCACTCCTAGAGTGATTGTTCTATGTGTATCTGGACAGGTCTCCAAATAAAATAGCCACACTTCATACGTCCATGGAGGACACTGCTTTGGCAGTAACTCCCACACAGCGTCTAACCTGCAAAGGAAAGAAGTCTTGGCCCATCCATTCTTCCTGTCTTGGTCTTGCTTGTTTTGACTCTGTGTTCACCAAGATGAGGGCATGTTGCATTCAGTTACACAACCCTCTACAGTCTGGCCCTACAATATGGTGTGTTCTTCTAGGGATGCCTCAATTTTTCTCCTCAGCCAGTCCTGCATTTTAAAGTCCCCCAGGCACACAGCTCTGCTATCTATGGCTGCAGGACCACACATCGCATGGACTTGCTTGCTCGTGATATTTTCCCTCCGTAAAATATTCTTGCCTTTCCTTCCCAATATCATCCACTCGGTCACCTTCTCATCTTTTTCTTTTGTGTGTGTGTGTGTGTGTGTGTGTGTGTGTGTGTGTGTGTGTGTGTGTGATGTGGTGTGTGCACATGTGTGTGAAGATGAGAGAATCCCACATGCATGTACAGAGACCATACAAGAATATCAGGTGTCCTTTTATCATTTTTATCTGTATATTTCCTTGAGACACAGTGTGAGTTCAAGGCCAGTCTAGGCTACAGAGAGTTCCAGGTCATCTTGGGCTAGAGTGAGACCCTGCCTGAATTTAAAGAGAGAGGGGAGGACAGACAGTGGGCAACTGAATGCTTGTGACTCTCACAAAATTCATTCACTGAAATCCTAAATATAAATATGATTCCACTGGTAGGTGTGGCTTTGGGAAGTGATTGCATCATGGAGATGAAACACTCGTGAATGGAGCCAGTGTCCTTATAAATGAAACCTACGAGAAAATGACGAGACAACCAGAAGACCAATCACCACAGCTGCTTTCCTGCAGGGAAGCCAAGGCCTCCAGATGGAGGCTCTACTACAGCTCTACTATAGCTCAGCTCTCCTCTACTACAGCTCTACTACGTTTACTTTTACTTTTCCCGTATTTTCGAGGCAGGCTCTGGCTCCCCCTGGGCCCGGGCTGGCCTCAAACTCACATCCCTCCTCCTGCCTCTGCCAGCACATGACCTCCATGTGAACACAGGGTGTGGCTCGGGTGGTGGAGTGCATGTGTGTGCTTTTGTGTGCGTGTGTGTGTGCACATGTGCTTGTGTGCATGTGTATGTGTGTGTGCATGTGTATGTATGTGCGCACATGTGCATGTGTACATGCGTCTGTGCGTGTGTGCATGCATGTGCTTGTGTGCGTGTGTGCATGCATGTGTGTCTGTGCGTGCATGTGTGTGTGTGTGTGTGTGTGTGTGTGTGTGTGTGTGTGTGTGTGCGCATGCTCATGTCCACATGCCTGGGAGCATCCCAGAGAAGGCAGACAGTTACCCTCCCAGAGAAAGCCACCAGAGCGTGCAGGGCAGAGGAGAGCAGTCACCTAGCTGAACCTAAGTCCCACCTGGCCACGTGGGCAGAGCATGGAACACTCTCCCGAAGCTCAACCGCCAGCCTCGCCCTGGTCCCTCGGCCTCGTGCACCAGCCTGACCCCGGGCAATGCACGCCAACGAGCGGCAGAAACTGAGCCCCACCCTGCACTTCTCTATTTTATTTTCTAATATTAATTTATTTGCAAGTGTAGAAACACACAGAGAGAATGAACGCACCAGGGCCTCTTCAGATGCATGCGCCATTTTCTGCATCTGGGTACTGAGGCATCGAACCCAGGCCATCGGGCTTTGCAAGCAAGTGCCTTAACCGCTGAGGCATCTCTCCAGCCCGTCTCATGCTTCTTATTGAAGATTTTGTGGGAGGCCCTTCAGGGCTTGGATCTCCAGGGGAGCCGAAACACTGAGAGCTGTGGAACCTTCTGGGGGAGCAAGGGTGCTGGGGGTTATTGACCCGGTTGTCCAGGTTCCTGGCGGTGGGTGTACCCAGCTGGTGAGAGTGATTGGCACTCAAGACCCTGAAACCTCTATGAGATGGGTCAGTGGGGACACTGCCATGGCGCCGGGTGCATGGGCACAACCTCCCAGGGGACTTTTGAAAATGTTCAGAGAAGCAAGATAGTAGCAAATGGAAGTCCAAGACCTGGGCTTCTTGGGTTTTTCACCCCAAAATGGGCAACATTACCACCCTTCTTCCACATCATCTCCTACCTTGAAATGTATGGCCTGGCACACGGACACACTGCTCCCTTTGGGAGCATTATTAATATCAACATTTTTTCCAGCATTATTAATTTGGGAGCATTATTAATATCAACATTTATTCCAGTGTTCAAGATCGACTACGAGGCAGGCCTGAGCCGGCTTCCATGGAGAAACGAAAGAGGAAGACAAAGTGCTGTCCCGGAGAAACCTGCACTGCTTAAAAAAAATAGTTTTATACTTGCTGGGCGTGGTGGCACATGCCTTTAAACCCAGCCCTCTGGAGGCAGAGGCAGGAGGATCGCTGTGAGTTCGAGGAACTACAGAGTGAGATCCAGGTCAGCCTGGGCTAGAGGGAGACTCTATCTCAAAAACAATTATTTACTTATCTGTTTATTTGAGAGAGAGAGAGAGAGAGAGAGAGAGAGAGAGAGAGAGAGAGAGAGAGAGAGAGAAAGAGAGAGAGAGAACACACTAGGGCTTCCTGCCACTGAAAACACACTCCAGATGCAAGGGCCTCTGTGCCTCTGGTTTTACATGGGTACTGAGGAATTAAACCCAGTCTGTCAGGCTTTATAAGCAAGCGCCTTTAACTACTGAACCATCTTTCTAGGCCCAAAACTTGTACTTTTGATGGGTATTTACTAAACTCCAAATGCAAGAAAGTAGATGAAATTAATGAGGTCCCTTGTTCGATGAAAAAGTTAAGCAGATATGCAAAGAAATATAACACATTACTAGTGCCTGAGTGTTGTTGGAATAAGTGAGTGTGAGGCACACACACAAAAAAAACAAAAAACAAAAAACCTTGCTCAGTATGGCTGGGAAGCTGCCATAATTAGAGATTTCAATTGGACCTTGCAGACTGACCAGGAAGCAGTGAGGAAGGCCAAAGAGAGACAGGACCTGGGCAGAAGGCTCTACAGACCTGCTAGACTGAACCCAGGCCCCAAATACCACTACTTAGAAAAGAGCAAACTGGGGGCTGGGGTGTGCCAGGGACATTGGTTCCAAGATACCCTCTGATACTAAAACCTGCAGACAGAAGCCCATCCTGTAAAATGGTCCAGAGGTCCGCTCCGCACAGCGGATCATCTCTAGAGGTTGGAGCGCATGGAACACAGGGGATACGTGCCCATAGATATTACACTGTCTTGTTCAGAGAAACGGTAACATGAAAACAAGGTGTACATGTGTTTAGAACATGAAATTTCTGGAAAGTTTTTTTTTCCAGAATACTGCATTTTTTGAAAAAAAAAATGTCTATTTGCAAGCAGAGAGAGATAGAAGAGAGAGACAGAGAATGGACCCAGCAGGGCCTCCAGCCACTGCAAACAGACTTTGGGAGCCTCTCTGTGCATCTGGCTTTAAGTGAGTACTGGGAATTGAACCCTAGTCATTAGGCTTTACAGGCAAGTGCCTTAACCAATGGGCCATCTCTGAAGTCCAGAATAGTGCATTTTTAACACATGGCTGATGAATCCCAGACACAGAACCAGCAAGTACAGAGGCGGAGGAGCAGGTGGACTTAGCGGATGCTGACTGCTAAGAGGGGAAGGAGACACCATGAGTAGAGTGAAAATGGAATGAAACCTCTCTGCTCACAAACCCTGGGAAAGGACCGAAAGGAAAAGGAGAAGGAAGACTTGGTGTGACATCCCAGTCCTGGGCTGTCCAGCAGCAAGCAGGGAAGGCCTAGCAGAAAGCCACCAAGCTCCCAACAATGGGGGGGGGGCTGCCACCTCCCCAAGGGGCATTGGGAAAAGTGGATTTGCACTGCAAAGAAGAGCTGGGAGGCGCCCATGAGCACAGCAGGGTGGCGAGTGGCACCTGTCCCCAGACAAGCATGGGTGCCCTTGTCCTTGACAAGCTGTGCTTATGACAAGGGTCTCCCAGAAGCACTTGCAGCTCCCTGGGGAGGGGGTTCCAGAGGACTCTCATGGCAGGAGCCCACCCAGCACGTACAGGAGACTTGAACTGGTCAGGCTAATGATTCACCCTCCTGATGATCTGTGAGATGGGGTAGCTGTGTCATAACCCTGCGACTTTCTAAAGGTCTCCATGGCCCAGCGGAACTGGCTGGGAGAGGACAGGGCGGAGCACGTCTTCCTGACATGACTAATGGCTCCCAGTGAGCTGGAAGCACTCAGGCTGAAGCTAAGGCAAAAAGGCCTCCCAGCCACTCAGGAAAGAAAGGAGCATTCATGGCTGACAGGTGTGCGACATTTGTAACTTAGACATTTGCTAGCTATCCGCCACGGTCCTCCAAAGCATTCCTGCTTGTCCATCAAATAATCCCCCCCCAAAAAAAAACCCACAAAGGAATTCCTCAAGTCTTATCAAATATACAGACTGTAGTTAATAGAGAATAAGTATTTATACTCTGCATGAGGTCCTGAGTTGAAGAAGAAACTCCATGTCACTGTTACATGGACAGTGGGTTCTACTGTCTGATGTATGTAGCTTGTGAGTGTTGAACCAAACTGAACGCCTAACTCTTTGCTGCAGGCTGAGGTGGTTTGATCCAGGTGTCCCCACAAGCGTGTGTTCTGAATGCTGGATCCCCAGCTGATGGCAGTTTTGGAAGTGGAACCTTGTTGGAGCTGTGCTCATGGGGGTTCTAGTCAGCTTCCCCTTGCCAGGGTTTGGCATACTATCCTGCTGTGGTGTCCACCTACTGTGGCGGAGGTGATGTCCAGCCTCTGCTCGTGCCATCACCAAAATAAAATTCTTTTCCTTCGCAAGCTGCTTTTGGTCAGGTTCTTTCTGCTGGCAACGAGGAAGCTGATAGCAACCCAGGCTTTTACCCAAAGCCAAACACCAGTGAAGGATGGACATTAGTCAAACGTTCCCAGTGTACCTGAGGCTCAGAAATACATTATAACGCCAGGGGTGGTGGCACAGGCCTTGGATCCCAGTACTCAGGAGACAGAGGTAGGAGGATCACTGTGAGGCCCTCCTGGGACTACAGAGTAAGTTCCTGGTCAGCCTTGACTCGAGTGAGACCCTGCCTCAAAAATACCCAAATAACAACAGCAAAAAAAACCAGAAATACATTATAAAGGCTGAATTCTTAATATGATGTAATTCTCTTTTTTTAAGTTTAGATTTTGTTAGTTGAAGAGAAGACGGGATAGTATGAAGAGCTCCGGCCTTTAGAAGTCAAGAGGAGTTAAAGCCCACCCAGAGACCCATATTGGGATCATTTATAAGTTCTGAATGGGGCTGAGCTGACCAGCCACACACCAGGTTCAGGGTTAATCCTTCCAGGAATCCTAATTCTAGGAAAGGGGAACTCCTTTGGGGTCATTGAAAGGTTACCTAAACACTCACTAGAGTGTTTTCAAAGAAAAACAATCTCAGCATAAATGAGTCACACCAAAGCAAATGGGTGAGCCAGGGAGATGGCTCAGTGGTTAGAGGGGCTTGCTTGCAAAGCCTGTCAGCCAGGGTTCAATTCTCTAGTTCCCACATAAAGTCAGTAGCACAAAGTGGCCCGTGTGTCTGGATCCCATGTGCAGTGACAGGAGGCCTTGGTTTGCTCTCTCTCTCTCTCTCTCTCTCTCTCTCTCTCTCTCTCTCTCTCTCTCTCTTTCTCTCTCTCTCTCTCTCCCTTTTTCGCTCTCATAAATAAGTATAAAAAACAAGCCAGGCGTGGTGACACACGCCTTTAATCCCTGCACTCAGGAGGGTGAGTTCAAGGTCAGCCTGAGACTACAGAGTGAATTCCAGGTCAGCCTGGGCTAGAATGAGACCCTACCTCAAAAAACAAACAAAAAAAAATTAAAAAACAAAACCAAATTGGTGAAACGTTGAAAAATATGGCAGGCAATAACTTGTTCCCTGCTTTATTGTTCTCTATTTCAAAATGATAAATAAAAATACCAAAACAAAACAGAAACGCACATCCCACTGCCATGAGGAACATTTTCACTGAACCGATCATTTTTTGAGGAAAAGAAATTTCTGTCTTAACACCTTATCATTTTTACTAACAATCTTTTCTTCTCAAACAGCAACAACAACAAAAACCCCACAGTTGCTTCATCATAAATCCACTGTAATGGAGTACTCGGGATTTAAAAAAAAAAATCCTGGGTCCAAGGTTCTATCATAAAATCAGAAATGGAATTTTATACGGTCGTCTAATGTGAAAATGTTTCTAATATTTTATATACCTTGATGAGCAATTTTTTAAAATAGAAGCCACATCTGTTCCTGCTCCCATATGGAACACAAGAGACTATGGCAACATTATTACCAACTTTTTTATTTTCCTAATTTCAACATAGTGTGTATGTTCATCTGAACATGGCATAGCATTACTACACTTTTAAACTTTTTAAAAAATATTTTATTTATTCATTTTCAAGCAGAGAGAGAGAGAGAGAGAGAGAGAGAGAGAGAGAGAGAGAGAAACCAGGGCCACCACCTTGTGGCTCTGGCCTATGTGGGTCCTGGGGAATTGAACCGGGGGGCTTAGGCACTGGAGGCAAGTGCCTTAACCACTGAGCCATCTCTCCAGCCCTTAAACTTTTTATTGACGGCCTCTATACATACACACAATGTACCCTGGTCATAACCCCCTCCTACCACCTCCTTTGTCCTTCCCCCCATATCCCTCCTCCCCTGAACCCCTTCTTTCCAAATAGTCCTTCTATCTTTGATGAAATCGTTTTCCCCTCCGACTGTGATATCCTGTGTAGGGATCAGCAGCCAGTGTGAGGTCACGAACGCAATGGGCACTTTGTGTCTGGACAGCCTTCCAGAGCACTCCTCCCTCCCCTTGGCTCTTACATTCTTTCCATCACTCTTCCACAATGGTTCTTGGTAGATCTGTCTCACTTAGTGCTGAATGCTTCACACTCACTTCTCAGCACTTTGCTGAGTCTTTGACCTTCCCAATGGTCTCCACCATATGAAAAGAGAAGCTTCTCTCACCAAAGTGAGAGCAGCTGTAATATATGGGCACAGACACAAGTGTTTGGAGGGCACTTTGGTGGGCCTAATGTATCCATTTTGCCCGACAGCTGTTGTAGTCTCCTCCCTAGGGCTCATGACCCTCTCCTGCTTCTGACTAGGTTGTCAGTACCTAGCAAGAATTCCGTCCCATGGAACAGGCCTCAAATCCAGTCAGAGAGCACTTGGTTTCTCCCCTAACAGACATGGCATCGTATCATAATATTAGTTTGCATTTCTTTGATCCTGTGATTTGGAATATTTTGAACCATTTATAACTCTTCTATGATTATTCTGGACATGTCATTCATTCCTACTTATTGTTTATTGTTTATTGATTTTTTTCCTTGCTGGGTTGGTTGATTGGTTGGTTTTGCAGGTAGGGTCCCACTATCACTAGGCTAGCCTAGGATTCACAATCCTCCTGCCTCAGCCTTTCCAGTGCTGGAATTATAAGCAGGTGTCATCATAGTTGGCTCATTTTTTTTTCTGTTTTATTTTTTGTGGGGTTGATAAGTTTTCTTAACAGCATGTTTGAACTGCATGGTTGATTCCTTCATATTCTAAGTGTTTGCTCAGCACCACAGTGTGTTGGGCTCTGGACAGTGCAGAAGGAATGTCCCTCTCCCCTTCTCCCTGCCCCCCCCACCCCAGAGTTTACACCCTGCAAGTACCTCAAAGACCTGATGCTGTTGACATATCAGCTCTGCTCTCTGATGGCCCCTTGCAGCAGACTCCAAGCCTAGTGTTCAGCTGCACCAGGCACCAACTAACACACACACACACACACACACACACACACACACACACACACACATATACTTCCTTAACCAAGCCAAGCCTGCTGTCCCCTCCAGACCTACAGAGATCACTTACTGACCTCCAAAAATTTTACCTTCTACCTCCTTAAAAAGCTCTCCAAAAATCTCCTCCAAGCCCTCCTCTGCATAGGCAAACCCCCAAACAAGATCAGCCCTCAAAAACCTAAGCCTTGGAGTTAGTCAGAGCAGGCAAGAATTTAGGCATTAATATTTTGGCATAAACCAAACAGCAAATCTGAAGGTGGCTGTCTTCCAAGACAGCGGGGCACAGATCTGACCATCATAGGCCTCCAGGGCCCAGGCACACCCAAGTCCCCAAAGAAACCCAAGCCTTCCCATTCAGACTGGGCATGCTCAGAGGCCCTTGGCACATGGTTCCTCTGCCACAACACCTAAGGCTCCTCTGTTCCAGAATCCCTGAGATCTCCTCAAACACAGCAACCTATGTGTGTGCGTGTGTGTGTGTGTGTGCACTCATGTGTGTGTGTGTGCTTTCTTCCCTCTGTTTCCACAGTCAGTTCCAATATCCCACCAAGCTCCTAACTCCTCTGTCTTGAAGGTGCTTCTGTATCAGTTATCTGCCCACCTTGAATGGCATGGGACACACTCTCTCTGGCCCCCGCTGCCTCTGCCCTGCCCAGCCCTGCCCTCATTCCTCCTGGGCCATCTCACCATCCCCACCACTTCCTTCCAGCTGTGCCCTCACTTCTGCTGCTGTGTACTGTGGGACTCTTTTCCCTCCCTATAATCCAGCTGTGATGGGGGGGTGTTGTAGCTGGCCTTCTCTGACTCCCTTATTTCTTAGCTGGCTTTCCCCACTGTTATCCGTGTGGACACCACTTACCAAAGTGTTTTACATCATAATCAGCCTGGCTGCAACGAGAACTTAGCCAAGGCTAGCTCTGCTCCCCATCTAATCCTCACTTTTCCAAGGACTGTTTCTGCCACACCCCAAGGAAGTCTCTGTCCTCCTGTGACCTCCAAATGCCCGAGCTCACTCAGGCCTTCGGTCACTCAACTGCTGCAGCATCAGTGCTCAGCCCATCCCATCTGCTGACCACCAGGCCCAGCTCCTGCAGATAGATCTCACCGATCCCAGGCACCCAGTCGGCACAGTGCTGGGATGAGCCTCCAGACCAGGCACAGCTAATTTCCAGAGGAGGTTCCACAATGGTAAAAGAGGCTGACCCCCTTTCACAGATCCAACCATACACACACACACACACACACACACACACACACACACACACACACACAAAGAGGCCAGCAAAACAGGCAGGAGGAGAGAGTTTCTTCCCCTTTATATAGCCTTAGGGTGGGGGTCTTACAACCCTATCTCAGACTTGTTGACTCCCTGAATCTCTGGAATTTCCTTCCTGCACTGCCCTCCCAGGAAGGGATGTCTGTTTCTAGCTCCCCTGAGCCTCCTTACATCCTACCCCCTACTGAGAGGGCTGCCTTCCTATAAACAACCTCAGAGACCCACCCAAAATCACTAAATAGGTCAAGTTGACAACAAAACTTAAGCATCACACCATGTTTGTCTCATTCACTCTGACCCATTTCGACTTCAGTGTTCATGTCAAGAGAGTACTAAGTACCCAGCTGGAAAGTACTGGGTGTTTTACTGATGAGCAACTGGTGCTTCACTGGAGAGTACTGGGTGCTTCACTGGAGAGTACTGGGTGCTTCACTGGAGAGCACTGGATGCTTCACTGGAGAGCACCGGGTGCTTCACTGAGAGCAATGGGTGCTTCATTGAACAGTACTGGGTGCTTCACTGGAGAGTACTGGGTGTCTCATTGGAGAGTACCGGGTGCTTCACTGGAGAGTACTGGGTGTTTCACTGGAGAGTACCAGGTGCTTCACTGGAGAGCACTGGATGCTTCACTGGAGAGCACCGGATGCTTCACTAAGAGCAATGGGTGCTTCATTGAACAGTACTGGGTGCTTCACTGGAGAGTACCGGGTGTCTCATTGGAGAGTACCGGGTGCTTCACTGGAGAGTACCAGGTGCTTCACTGGAGAGCACTGGAAGCTTCACTGGGGAGTACCAGGTGTTTCACTGGACAGTACTGGGTGCTTCACTGGAGAGCACTGGGTGCCTGACTGGAAACCCAGTCCACACACAGGCCCAGTGATGGGCAGAGGCCTGGGGAGGGTGCAGTCTGCTAAGAAAGGAATGAAGCAGACATGCCCCAGAGGTGAGGGCTCAGGTCAGGGAGGAGCTGTCAGGGAGGCTCCATTCCCATGATGTCCGCCTGGGCTTCCTTCTGTGGGCTTCCTGAGACTCCCCACACACACACACACCGCTCAGCAAATCCCACTTGACTTGAGCTCAGAAGGGTTTGTTTCCTGCCACCTCCCCCACAGCTGCTGGGGTGTCCTCACCACCCCTCTGCCATCTTGTCTGCCGGCATGGCTTTGCCCGTGACTCTCGGTACAGTCGCAGGGCACACAGAGCCTTGTGTTTCCCTTGAACAAATGCTGCCTGGCCTCGTCCCAAAGACAACAAGCGGCCACTCGTGACTTATTCACACAACAGGTGAGCCAGGCCGGGCCAGCCAAGCCCAGCTCATCGGGACCTGCTCGGATTCGGCAGCAGCAGTGGAGCACTTGGATGGTTCGGGAGCACCTGTGAGCTCCCGGCAGGAGGAGAAATGTGTTCCAGAGAACATTCCTCATCTCAAATCACTCAGACCTTCAGCAATGAGATTAATGGTTTCCATGGTAACTGGCAAACCCCAGAGCCCGTGGAAGACTGCAGCCTTTTCAGAACTCGGCTGGGCAAGGGGACCTACCCTCAGAAGTGCCCTTCAGCCTCAAACCAACCTTTTACCCTTTCACTTGGATCAAAAGTAGACTTTTTTTCTTGCCCTTTTTAGTAGGACTTTGTTGAGTCGAATGGGCCTAGAGAAAATTCATCCCCCCCCCACGGGGGTCCCCTGATTCTGCAACCATGGTGCTATACAGGAAGTTCCCACTTTATTCTGGAATTGTCTGTGCAGTGTTGTAACTGGGGGTTCACGTGCCTGATGAACTCAGCGCTTCCTGTTGGGAACAGTACCAAATGGAAGTGACATGCCCTGGTGAGCATTCAGTTCTGACAAATGACAGGGACCTTTCCCCTCTGGACAGCGCATGGGTCTTTCAGAAGTCTGTCTGTCCTTCCCTCCAAGAACCACTGGTTCAAATAGGCTGGCTGGCACTTCACATTACAGAGAGCAAAACGTGTTTTTTAAATTATTATTTTTTATTTTTTAATTTATTCATTTTGACCTTTTGTATATATATAACATATTTTGATAATATTGACTCCATTACCCTCTTGTCCCCTCCCACTGAGCCCCTGTCTTCTCACCTAGCCCCCCCTCTACCTGCATGTCATTGTGTGGGTGTGTGGATCCAATGAATTTAGCTTGAGATACCTACATCAATGTGGGGAGGGGGTAACTACCTGAGCCCAGGTTGGCTCTACCCCTGAAGAAAATGTCTCCCCTCCCTCAGCAATGGTTCCTCAGGGAAGGGTGGGGCCTCAGAATACCCTCCCCCATACAGCAGAGAATGACCTTGAACTCCTGGTCTTTCTTCTTCTAGCTCCTGACAAGGCCCAGTCTTTTTTTAAATTTATTAATAAATTCCCTAATTATCGACCATAAACCATTATGATTCCCCCCAATATCTCTTCCCTCTCTCAATTAGTCTCTGTTTCGTTTCGGTGTCATCATCTTTTCCTCCATTATGTGTAGGTATTATCAGGCACTGTGAAGTCATGAATATCAAGGCCATTTTGTGTCTGGAAGTTTGCGTTGTAAGCAGTCCTCCCCTTCCTTTGGCTCTTACAATCTTTCCTCCACCTCTTCAACAATAGACCCTGAGCCTTGGGAAGTGTGACAGAGATGTCCCAGTGCTGAACACTCCACTGTCACTTCTTCTCAGCATTATGGTGTTTTATGAGTTATGCCAGTGGTCACGGCCATCTGAAAAGAGAAGCTTTTATAGCCCAAAGTGAGAGTAGCATTATTATATGGGTATACTCATTTAAGAAAAAACAGTAATCATAAGGCATTTTGGTGGGCATAATATATGCATTTAGCCAGACAACAGAAGGTGTTACTCCCCTAGGGCTCATGACCTCCCCCACCGTATGCTTTTGATTAGGTCTTCAGTACCAGGCATGGATTCCCTCCTGTGGATCGGGCTACAGTCCAATTAGAGAGTAATTGGTTTCCCCCACAATAGACGTGCCACTATTGCCCCAGTTGGCACATTTGGCCTGTCTGGCCAGTGTTAAGGCTTGCAGGGTCCACTGCTGTTCGTACCACTGATGACTTCTCTCTCCCCTAGGGCTCCAGGCAGCATAGCTTTTACCAGCTTTCTGTCAGCTGGTGAATAGGGAGTAGGCCCTGATGTATCCCCCCTTTCTCTGTGTGTCTGTATCTCTCTGCTTCAAAATAAATAAAATATTTTTTTAATCCAGAGAGAGAAAAGCGACATGATTTATTTCCCCTACCTAACCTGCTGCTTTATTTCAGCCCCAGTTGGCTGTATCAAGCTATCTAGAAGTCTTCGTACGTGCATACAATGTGATTTGATCGTAATCCCCTCCCATCACCTTCTTTTGATCCCCTTGACCTTGCCAGTAAAGCGTCTCCTCTGCCTGGATGTCTTCCTATCCTTCATCCATAATCCTCGACGGCAAGGCTGTTGATGGACCCCACATGGTAAAGGTCTTGTGCAAGTGACCCTTCATGGACAGAAGTCAGCGGTCCCAAGCACTCCTCCCCCTCCTTTGGCTCTTACATTCTTTCTATCCACTCTTGTGCAGTATTTCCTGAGCCTTCCAGAGGGTGACAGAAATGTCTCCTTTAGGCCTGAGCACTCAACGGTCACTTCTTTTCAGCATTTTGACAAGTTCTCGGTCTCCCTGGGAGTCATTGCCATCTATAAAAAAGAAGATTTCGGGCCAAAGGTGAGAACATCTGTGTAGAGGGCTTTTTTTTTGGGGGGGGGGGTTCGAGGTAGGGTCTCTCTCTAGCCCAGGCTAACCTGGAATTCACTAAGTAGTCTCAGGGTGGTCTTGAACTCACAGCGATCCTCTTACCTCTGCCTCCCGAGTGCTGGGATTAAAGGCATGTGCCACCACGCCCGGCCTAGGGGGCATTTTGATGGGCACAGCATATCCATTAAGGAGCAGCTTCCCTCCTAGGGCCTGTGACCTTTCCAGCCATAGGCTTTTGACTAGATTTTCAGTACCAGGCATAAGCTCCCTCCCCTGGAGTAGGCCTCAACCCCCGAGAAGTTTTTGGTGACAGATGTCAGCATTGCCTGTTGGCTTGTTTTCAGCAAGGCTTCCTTGGGCTACTCAGAAAAGTACTGGGTATGCCGCAGGGCTCTGTTCCCTTCGAATTCTCCTTGTGGGTCTCCCGAGAAGTGCTAAGAAAGATGCCAGAGACAGAAGGCATGTGTGCCCATTCATCTAAGTGGAGCCCTGATTCCCTAGCCATTGATACCTGTCAGAGCAGAAGGACTCCTGAGTCAGCAGCTCTCTTAAACTATGAGAGAAACGGCTTGATTCCCTGTGGGCTGGGGTGGGCTTGGCCAGTGTAATCTCTCTCTAACAGTACTCCAGCCCCACTGTCTCCCAGTTTGGGCTGTGTCTATGAGAACCTAAACTTTTCCTTTATTCTCTGTGAAATTGGATGTTGGAGTCTCTACTTAAGGTCCCCCTACGATGCAGACATCATATGTAATGGAAAGGGTGAAATATTTCTGAGACCAGTGGCTTGCTTTAGAAGTCTGTCATGGAGAAAAGTATATCGGTTTTTCTTTTCCTCTGTTTTGTTCTGGGAGAATATACACGTTAGCTTAGTCTGTGGAATATAGGATTATTTCCTCCTGGAAAAATTCCAAAAATCCCTTTACTTCTCAGAGTCTCACTTGCCCATAAGCCAAGGCAAGTCAAACACACTGCAGATGGTGCTGTGGGCATCAACTCTAATCAAAGGTGAGCAGGTAGAAACAGGCTATGTGAGCCATCAGCCCCGCCCAAATGTCACACGGTGACACTCAGGTTTCAAATATATAGTGTCAGATGGCCACTAACGCAGAAAGGTCTGCTTGGCTGTTGATAACTTTCTGATGACATAGCAGAGGTGGAATATCAGCTTGAGGCTCAAGATCCCTTCCTTGGGATCCACTGTCCCACAACCAGAGCTGTGTCGGAAGCTGTGACATCCTGCTTGGCCCATGCTCCTGTCCCCTCCTGGCTCTCTTGGAAGAGGCATTGGCTGGAAGACTTTTCCTGCTCTCTGGCCTCCCCTTTCCTCCATGGTCTGCACAGAGACCCAACTGATGAATCTGGTCCCTCTCACGGGCTTCTGACAGGTGACCCATAATTGGGGGAGGGACAGCCAGTGGGAAAGAAGGAAGGTATCATGGTTTGATCCAGGTGTCCCCCACAAACAAATGAATGTGTTCTGATAGATCGATCCTCAGCTGATGGCAATTCAGGAATCAGAACCTCATTAGAGCTGTGTTGTTGGGGGTGGGCTTATGGGGTTATAAGCCAGCTTCCCCTTGCCAGTGTTTGGCACACCTTCCTGCCGCTGTTTGCAGTGCTGTGGCGGAGGTGATGTCCAGCCCTCTGCTCATGCCATCGTTTTCCCTGCCAGAATGGAGTCTCCCCTCGAGTCCGTAAGCCAAATAAACCCATTC
>PVHP010018091.1:0-27108 GCA_004024765.1 Zapus hudsonius | reverse complement strand
AAAAAATATTTTTTAATTTTATTTGGAAGCAGAGAGAGAGAGAGAGAGAGAGAGAGAGAGAGAGAGAGAGAGAGAGAGAGGGAGAGAGAGAGAGAAAGAAAGAGAGTGAAAGAGAGAGAGAGAGAGAAGTCAGAGAGAAGGAGTTCATCAGAGCCTCTAGCTGCTACAAACAGACTCCAGATACATGCATCACTTTGTGCATCTGGCTTTACATGGGTCCTGGGGAGTTGAACTCAGGTTGTTAGACTTTGCAGGCAAGCACCTTAACCACTAAGAAATCTCTCCAGCCCTTCATTGCTATTTTAACAATCTTTTCTTGTTTGTTTGTCTTTTGTTTTTCAAGGTAGGGTCTCACTCTAGCCCAGGCTGACCTGGTTCTCACTTTATAGTCCCAGACTGGCCTCAAAGACGATCCTCCTACCATTACCTCTCCAGTGCTGGGATTAAAGGTGTCTGTCACCATGCCCAGTGAAATCTCTCCATATAAAAAGTAATATTGTCTCTATGTAGGCAAGCTCCATAGCAAATGCTATTAATTGTGTTGAAATTCTTGACTCTCAGCTGGTGAGGGTCTTCAACCAAACTCAGAGAAGAGGGCCTCCTTTTTCTTCCCGAGTCTCCTTAAATTTCCATCTTTCTGTCCTGCCTCACCACCATTACTTTCAATGTGATTATCACTCAGCAAAGGGATATTCATTTCTCTCTGGCCCTGTAGGTGATTAAAGATCTACCTAAGCTCTGCTTAGACGAAAGGCCTTGAGAGGTCTGGAGATATGGCTTAGTGATTAAGGCACTTGCCTGCAAAGCCTACCAACCTGGACTCAATCCCCCAGTAAAGGCAGATGCACAAAGTGGCACATGCATCTGAAGTTCACCGGTAGCAGCTAGAGGCCCTGGTGTGCCCATTCTCTCTCTCTCTCTCTCTCTCTCTCTCTCTCTCTCTCTCTCTCTCTCTCTCTCTCTCTCCCTCCCTCCTATCTCTCTCTCTCTCTGCTTGCAAATAAATAAAAATACTTCCTTAAAAGGACTTGGGACCAAAGGGAGGGGAAAGCAAGAAAGTGAGAAGCTCAAAGGGGAAGTTGAGCTGCAGGGCCTGTAAGGAGAAGGCCAGGGAGGAAGATACTTCAGTTAGAAAAGTCTTGTGACAGGAGCTGCTCGGCTCCAGTGTTGGCCAATCCCTGTGACTTCTGCCAACCTCAGGTTCCCCTTGAAGCAACTGTACAAGCCAATGACATGATCAGCCCATACATGGGACAGAGTGGTTAACTTGCCCAATTCTCACATAGACAGCAAGGGGGGGGGGGGAGTATGGCAGACCTGCTGGCTTTCACCCTTTTTTCCCATTTTATTTTACTTATTTATTTATTTATTTGCAAGCAGAGAGAGAGAGAGAGAGAGAGAGAGAGAGAGAGAGAGAGAGAGAGAGAGAGAGAGAGAGAGAGAACAGAGACAGAGAGAATGGACACACCAGGGCCTCCATACACTGCAAACAGATTCTAGAAACATGTGGGAATCATTAGGCTTTGCAAGCAAGTGCCTTAACCCCTGAGCTGTCTCTCCAGCCCCCTGGCCCCCACCTTTAAGTGGAGGTTGAAGTGAGAAGGAATAAGGCCATGACTGCAGTGAGAGTCTCCGGTCTCAATTGTTTGACTATCCTGGGTGACAGGTCCAGTTGGAGCAGGCAGATGGAAGAACCCAGCTAAGGAAGCTGGCCAGACTTCAGCCCAGCAAGCATCCAGCTGGCATGACTTCCTAGAGGCTTCTGGGAACCTCTCTGTAGTCAGACACGACCTTATGGAGCAGGACTTCTTTCAGACTGCCCTTGAGGATGACATCCATCCTCTATCATATGCACCTGGTCAGTGGCTCTGGGCTTCTCCTCCTGGTAGGAACCAGTTTTCTGTTTTGTTTTTTCTTGGTTTTGTTGAGGCAGAGTCTCTAGCCCAAGCTGACCAACTCATTCTGTAGCTCCTGGCTGGACTTGAACTCACAGTAATCCTACCTCACTCAGCCTCCCAAGTGCTGGGATTAAAGGTGTGTGCCACTCCACCCCACTGTTTTCTGCCCTACACTTAAGAACTTAACCTCCAATGACAAGAAGTAGAACCCCTCTCCTGCTTCTGCTTCCAGTTCCAAATAGCCACTGTATCCCTTCTCAGTGGCGATGGTCACTATTTATCATAGGCACAGTAGAGCAATGCGCTGTCTGTGTTTTAAGTCTCATTCTTTTAAAATAGTTTAATTT
Source organism: Zapus hudsonius (assembly GCA_004024765.1). NCBI lineage: Eukaryota > Metazoa > Chordata > Mammalia > Rodentia > Dipodidae > Zapus > Zapus hudsonius. Next base: position 24,863 of record PVHP010018091.1, on the reverse strand, counting down.
ATTGGGCCTGGAGAGGTTGCTCAGTGTAATTAAGACACTTTCCTGAAAAGCCCAAGGACCTGAGTTTGATTCCCCAGTACCCATGGAATGTCAGATGTACAGGTGACAAATTCATCTGGAGTTTGTTTGCAGTGGCTAGAGGCCCTGGTGCACCCCTTCTCTCTCTCTACCTGCCTCTATCTCTCTCAAATAAATAAATAAATATTTTTTAAATTTAAAAACATTTTAAAATTTATTTACTTGGAAGGGAGAGAATTTTGCAAACTAAGTCCAGACACATGCACCACTTTGTGCATCTGGCTTTATGTAGATATGGGGGAATTGAATCCAGGCTGGCATGCTTTGCAAGCAAGCACCCTTAACTGCCGATCCATCTCCCCAGATCCTTAAGCACTGAAGAAGTAGCTTCAGCTTCCAGCTCTCTCCTCCAAACTCAGTCAGCACAGACTCTCTGATCTTCAATTTCCTCATGTACAAAAAGTAAGCTGGAGAAATGGCTCAGTGGTTAAAGGTTCTTGTTTACAAAGCCTGCCAGCCTGTGTTCAGTTACCCAGTACCTACATAAATTAGTAGATGCACAAAGTGGTACATGCATCTGGAGTTCCTTTGCTGTGGCAAGAAGCCCTGGCATGTCCATTCTCTCTCTCTCTCTTTCTTTTTTTTTTTTTTTTTTTTTTTTTTTTTTTTTTTTTTTTTTTTTTTTTTTATTAAATATTTTTTTTATTTATTTTCGGGCAGAGAGAGAGAGAGAGAGAGAGAGAGAGAGAGAGAGAGAGAGAGAGAGAATGCGCCAGGGCCACCACCTTGTGGGTCTGGCGCATGTGGGTCCTGAGGAATTGAACCCGGGGCCTTAGGCACTGGAGGCAAGTGCCTCAACCGCTGAGCCATCTCTCCAGCCCTCTCTCTCTCTCTCTTTCTCATCACAAATTTTAAAAATATATTTTTAAAAAAGTGATTGATACCCAGGCCCTGGTAGGGAAGGTAAAATAAGAAATACTGTTGGGTCTCCATAGTACTGAGTTAATAGGTTCTTGGGCAAGAACAGCCAGGCTGGGTCATGCCAACATTTACCTACTCCAGAACTGAGGTGGTCCTGATGCAGGCTTTGAGATTGTGAGCAGGATCAGCAAAGGATGGTGGCCAAGTGTGATCCTCTCCCTGGGGAGCTTTGCCCATGCCCCACCCTGAAGTCCTAGGAAACTAAAGCCTTTGGAACACAGATCTGGAATCTGTAGCTCAGAGACCTCAGGGCCCTCATAGATGAGTACACAGGCTCCCGGGGCTCTAGGCCTCTGGAAGAGCCTTGAGAAGCGATGAGAGCTGGAATGTCATAGTTCTTTAAGACTCAGAGGTTCCCTCAGAGATCATGTAGGGATAAATTCCCTTATCTTTCTTCCCCCAGCCCCACTCCCTAGAGGTAAGAGCTCACTCTAACCCAGGTTGACCTGAAACTCACTCTGTAGCCCCAGAGCCTCAAACTCTTGGTAATCCTCCTACCTCAGCCTCTGGTGTACAGGGATTAAAGGCATGCATCATCATGCCTAGCCCTTATCTTTATTGGTAGAGGTCATGCAGTCATTTCTTTTCTTCTTTTTTTTTTTTTTTTTTTTTTGGGAGGTAGGGTCTCACTCTAGCCCAGGCTGACCTGGAATTCACTATGTAGTCTCAGGGTGGCCTTGAACTCATGGCGATCCTCCTACCTCTGCCTCCCTAGTGTTGGGATTAAAGGCATGTGCCACCACGCCCGGCTCAGTCATTTCTTTATGACAAGTATGTATTGTGTACTTCTGAGTCCATTTCTGAACTATTCCTTCATACTTTTCTCTGTCTTCTTTGTAGATCTGAGCAATTACAGGCATGAAAGGATCATGGAAATTGGGATCACATAGAACAAATGGACACAAGGCTTTTAAAAATATTTTATTTGCAAGATAAGAGAGAGAGAGAGAAAGAAAGAGGAATAAATGGGCACATCAGGGCTTCTTACCACTAGAAAAGAACTCCAGACACTGGACCAGGAGAGATGATTCAGTGGTTAAGGCACTTGCCTGAAAAGCCTAATGACCCTGGTTCTATTCTCCAGTGCTCGTGTAAAACTAGATGCACAGGGGCTGGAGAAATGGCTCAGAGGTTAAGGCATTTGCCTCAAGTGCCTAAGGCCCTGGGTTCAATTCCCCAGGACCCACATAAGCCAGACCCACAAGGTGATGGCCCTGGTATTCTCTCTCTCTCTCTCTCTAATAAATAAATAAATAAATAAATAAATAAATAAATAAATAAATAAATAAATAAATAAATAAATAAATAAATAAATAAAATATTTAAAAAAAAAAACTAGATGCACAAAGTGGTGCATTTATCTGGAGTTCGTTTGCAGCAGCTCGAGGCCCTGGCCTTCCCATTCTCTCTCTCTCTCTTTCTCTCTCTCTCTCTGCTTGCAAATAAATAATAATAATAATAAAAAGAACTCCAGACACATGCGCCACTTTGTGCATCTGGCTTTGGGTGAGTACTGGGGAATTGAATCCAGGCCATCAAGTTTTGCAAGCAAGTGCCTTTAACCCTGAGCCATATCCCAGCCCCTAGAAGTACTTTTCATTGAGACAGGGTCTCGAATTGTCCAGGCTAGCCTCAAATGTGCTATGTAGCCGAGGATACCCTTGAGCTTCTGATTCTTTGCCTTTACTGCCCACATTCTTGGGTGCTGGAATCACAGGCCTGCACTACTGCCCCCAGCTTATAGGTTTGTGGGGTGCTGGAGATTAAACCCAAAGCTTTATACTTGCTAGGCAAGTACTCTACCAACTGAGCTACGTCCTAGGCCCCAGAGACAAGTGCTTTTGAAATAGTGCTAGAGACCACTGTCTCCAAACCATCAAGACAAATATCATTACTATTTGGAGGATAAATTACACTGTGAAGACAACCTTAGGTAGTTTGAAGGTGAGATTCATTGAGAAATGAGTTGTTAAGAAAAACCACTCCACACTACTAGACTGTCCTATGACCCATTGTTGTAGCTAGCCAGCGGAAGCTGTCATGTCCAGCAGGACCTGCTGAACAGTGTGTAAGGAATTCTGTGTGGGCCATTCTATTCTTTGAGTCTCTTCAGAGCCATGGTAGGCATGGTAACAGCAGCCCCCAGGGTGGGGACAGGGGCAGAAAAGGGACAGGGAAGGAGTGAGGGGGCTTAAGACCCCCTCGGTCATCATAGGTTGGAAAGAGAAGACAAGGCATGGGGGAGACTTGGGATAGCAGAACCAGTGGCCTGGGTTGAGACCCACTTAGCTTCTGGCCTACCATAAGCAGCACCCAAATGAGGGGCCCTGAGGCCAACCAATGTTGTGCCCCAGCCTAATTGAGTAACCTTGAACTAAGTTTTAGGAAGAAGCCAGGTGTGGGGGCACAGGCCTTTAATCCTAGCACACCTGTGTCCCCCGAAGCAGAGGTGATAGAAGTGCTAATAAGCTTTGCTGGCTGAGTTCCTGTAGCTGTGTTCCTGTTTCCTGAGGCCCCTTGTGAAAGAGATAAGACAATACAATGCATGCCTGGGTTATATATATGTTGGATATTGGAATAAAGTTTGAGATTTGCTCGGACACATCTCCCAGCCACGAGTGTGTGAAGCTCCAGCTGTACGCATTCATCTTTCCCGATGGGGCCTGTCTCCTGCTGGCCGGTGAGACAGGCTCAATCGCAGGGAGCCAGGGATCCATGACTGACTCTCTCCCTACCCAACAAACCAAGAGATGGCCCTTGCCAGGCATGGTGGCGCACGCCTTGAACCCCAGTACTAGGGAGGCAGAGGTAGAAGGATCACTGTGAGTTGGAGGCCAGCCTGAGACTACAGAGTGAATTCCAGGTCAGCCTGGACTAGAGAGAGACCTTACCTCGAAAAACAAAACAAACAAAACCAAAAAGAGTGAGAGATAGCTCTTTTTGTGGGGTGAGACAACAGCTCTTAAAAAAAAGTTTTTTATGGGGAGGGGGGGAATTGGGGAATTCGGGATAACAACGCATTGTTTGCCCACTAAATAATGTAACTCACTATGGACAATAAATATATATTTTTTTAAAAAATAAATAAATAAAGGAAGTCACTTCAAAAAAAGTTTTTTAATGTATTTATTTGCAAGCAGAGAGAGAGAGAGAGAGAGAGAAAGAGAGAGGGGGGGGAGAAAAGAGTGACAAACAGATTGAGCACGCCAGGGCCTCCAGCTGCTGCAAATGGACTCCAGATGCATGTGCCACTTTGAGCATGGGGCTTTACATGTGTACTGGGGAATCACTCGGGTCATTAGGCTTTATACAGGCAAGCACCTTAACCTCTGAACCATCTCTCCAGTCCAGACGACAGCTCCTAACCCTCAAGATTCAAGTCCAGGTGAAGCAGGCCCTAGCCCTCAGCTGAATGAATGAGCACGCTGTCTGCACCCAACCTGGGGGACTCCTGTAGCGGAGCAGGATCGCCACATTTTCCCAATCTGCACAGTCCATCCGGCTTGAAGCAGGAGTCTAGTTATGACACCAGCTCAGTGCTTCCTCTGGCCAACGGCCACCAGCCTGCTCAGCCCCAGGTTCCTCTTTGCTGAGCCTCCCACACTGAGATCCGTTGAGCTGGGCCTTCATCACCCAGGTCAGCCTGGACTAGAGCGAGACCCTACCTCGAAAAACCAAAAAAAAAAAGAGGATCATTTGTAACTGTGTGTGTACGAGTATGGGGTGAGTCCAGAGAAGGGGCAGGTTGTGTCAGAAGAGGCCAATGTGAAAAACTGGAAGCTGATGGCTCGTCAGCAAGGAGCCTGGAGAGAGACTGAAGAACCGGAGCGAAATCTTACTCTAGCCCAGGCTGACCTTGAACTCACAGTGATCCTCCTGCCTCAGTCACCACAGCCCTGCAGAGGCCTCTTGTGAATGAATGGGCCTTTGGCAAAGTGTCTTTGGGAGCAAGGGAAAGCCCAGCCATTCCTGAGGCCTCAGAGGGACCGTTGAGGCTAGTCTGGTATGTGGCATCCTGCCAGGGCTGGGGAGTCAGGAGGCCTGCTGGACTGTGAGACTCACTTAAAGCCTCAGTAAATAACATGTCATCTATGCCCAGAGAATGGGCCTTGGGATTTAAAAAAATGCCTTCAAGAGAAGCTTCCATGGGCTGAGTAGATGGCTCAGGGGTTAAAGACACTTGTTGCAAAGCCTACTGGCAGGAGTTCAATTCCCCAGCCACCCACATAAACCTGATCTAAAAAGTGGTGAAAGGGTCTGGTGTTCTACACACATGCACATACATGCAAGTCAATTATTTTTGAGGCAGGGTCTCGCTCTAGCCCAGACTGACCTGGAATTCACTCTGTAGCTCCAGGCTGGTCTTGAATGTTGATCCTTCTACCTCAGGCTCCTGAATTCTGGGTCTAAAGGCATGCACCACCACACCTGGATTAAGGTTTTAAAAAATATATTTATTTATTTATTTGGAGAGAGGGAAATAATGAGCATACCAGAGCCACCTGCTGCTACAAATGAACTCCAGATGCATGTTCTACTTTGTGCATCTGGCTCTATATGGGTACAGGGTGGGGACTGGGGAATCAAACCCAGGCCATCAGGTTTTGCAAAAAAAAAAAAAAAAAAGTACTTTAACCTCTGAGCCATGTCTCCAGGCCCCCTTACTTTTTGTTGTTGTTTGTTTTTCTGAGGTAGTGTCTCACTCTAGCCCAAGCTGATCTGGCACTCATTATGTAGTGAGGCTGATCTCGAACTCACAACAATCCTCCTATCTCTGCATCTCAAGTGCTGGGATTAAAGGCCTGTGCCACCACATGGGGAAAAAAGCTGCTTTTTGACTTGACCAGGCAGGATGGGTGCACCACAGATGGTCAAAGTTTTTGAAAAGTCAAGGTGGTACCCCCCCCTTTGGTGCCTTTTCTGGATCTTTTCAGACTCTCAGCCTTCCAGAAAATCCATGTACTATGGGCTGTAGCTTGTTACTGCTCCCCACACCCAAGCCTTGGAAAGGTCAGCTCCTGTGGAAATCACCCAAGTGTTCAGGATCACTGTGTAATTGGAGCATTTTTTCAAAGGCCTGTTGTTGAGTGGGCACTCAGCTCTAAGTAGAGTACAGGACCAGAGAACATAAACCCAATACCCTGAACTGGCATTTGTCCATGGGACTAGATGTTTATAGAATGTTCTCGAGTGTTCTGTGGTCAGGCAAGTTAGGAAAGTAGATTATATAATTCACCAGTGCTGAACAAAGGTGAACTGGTTTTATTTCTATGGGTTTGGGGAGGAACCGTGGGCAGTGTGTAGGGATCAGGGAGGGAGATTTGGTTGAGTGTGTCTAGTTTCCCACACACAGCTGTTCTCCGAGCTTCTGGGGGGGGGGTGTCCGATGGGATCAGCAGTCTCCCGCATTGAGAACTGGGACTGGAACCCAGTGGTAGAGTCCTTGCCCAATGTGCATGACGTTCTGGTTTCTCAAGCTAACAAGGCAAAACAAACACAAAGCCAATAAATCCTGGAAGCATCGGAGCACTGCGAAGCTCCCTGGCAATCCCTGGAGAGCTCACTTTGATAGGAATCTCTGTGTGCCCACCCCCAGGGTTTAGGATTCAACTCTCTCCAGACATGCCTGACACAACAGTGATCCTATCTCAAAGTGGGCCAGAGTGGCCTTTCCTTTTGGAAGCCATCGGTGTGTAGAGTGTGTGTGGTATGGTGTGTGTGTGTGTATGCACGGTGTGTGTGTGCATGTGTGTGTGCAGATGTGCATATATACCCGATGCATGTGTGTGCAAAGGCCAGAGAAGAACACCCTCCATCAGACAGGCTGACTAGAGAGCCCCAGTGATTCTCCTGTCTCCATCCCCCACAGGACTTAAGTTGCAGGCATATGTGGCCTTCTCTGGCTTTTTTTTTTTTAAGTATACTTAAAACAACTTAACTACTGTTTAAAAAAATTATTGTTAATAATTAGAAACACTGTGGGCTGGAGAGATGGCTCAGCGGTTAAGGCACTTGCCTCCAGTGCCTAAGGCCCCCAGTTCAATTCCCCAGTACCCACATAAACCAGACCCACAAGGTGGTGGCCCTGGTGTGTTCTCTCTCTCTCTCTCTCTCTCTCTCTCTCTCTCTCTCTCTCTCTCTCTCTCCTTGAAAATGAATAAAATAAATATTAAAAAAAATAATTAGAAACACTGTATGAACAAGTCCTGTGATGTTATCCCCATTTCCCTCCTCCCTGCCCCCAACCCACCGAGGGCCCTCCTCAGTGGGATTGCTGGAACAGTCCATGAGATGGGAGATTTATGAATTGTACAAACTGCAGCCAGGTTTTTGTTTTGTTTTGTTTTGTTTTGTTTTGTTTTGTGTGTGTGTTGTTGTTAAGGGCAGCAATGACTCTTATAATCTATCCGCCTCCTCTTCCTCAAAATTCCCTGAGTCATGGTGAGTGAGTTTTGAGGCTCCCTAGTGGTCTGGGTGGATTTTGTTTGTTTGTTTGTTTGTTTGTTTGTTTGTTTGTTTGTTTTTGATTTAGGGTCTCACTCTAGCCCAGGCTGACCTGGAACTCACTCTGTAGTTCCAGGATGGCCTCGAACACACAGCAATCTACCTACCTTTCTGCCTCCCAAGTGCTGGGATTAAAGGTGTGCACCACTGTGCCCGGTGTTTTTTTATTATTAATTTATTTGTTTGTATTGGCATTATGCCTCAATTGAAAGAAAAACCGTGGGGACTTATGGATTTGAGCTGAATGTATTGTATTTTATATCAAGTATGACTATTAGTTTGTGGGGGCCAGGGGAGGACTCCCATGATTTGATGTAGGTGTCCCCCATAAAGGAATGTGTTCTGAATGCTCCAGTCTCAGCTGATGGCAGTTTGAATATTAGAACCTTGTTGGAGCTGTGTTGTTGGGGGAGGGTTTATGGGTGTTATAGCTGGCTTCCCCTTGCCAGTGTTTGGCACACCTTCCTGCTGCTGTTTGCAGTGCTGTGGCGGGGGTCATGTCCACCGTCTGCTCATGCCATCGTTTTCCCTGCCATCATGGAGCTTCCCCTCGAGTCTGTAAGCCAAAATAAACCCTTTCCTCCACAAGCTGCTTTTGTTCGGGTTCTTTCTGTATAGCAAAGAGAAAGCTGACTACAACACCTGGGTTCTATCCCCCCACTATCCAGATGCAGAGAGGTGCATGTGTCTGAAATTCATTTAGTGGCTGGAGGTCCTGCAATGCTCATATTCTCTCTCTCTCTCTCTCTCTCTCTTTCAAATAAATAAACTCACGGCGATCCTCCTACCTCTGCCTCCCAAGTGCTGGGATTAAAGGCGTGCGCCACCACACCAGGCCAATAAAAAATATTTTTAAAAACCCATGACATCAAATAGAAGCGTGACTAGTTGGAAAGAATAAGGGGTTCAGTGGAGGAGGCCAAGAAAGAGGGTAGGTAAGAGACGATTATGGTCAGGGTAAATTGTGTACGTGGATGAAGGGTATCTATCAAAAGTTAACAATAAGCCAGGCATGGTGTTATGCACACCTTTAATCCAGATAATATCCAAAGACAAATCCCATAAGGACAAGAATCTGAACCCTGTGGAAGTTCACCATGATTCACCAAGTCAGCACTGGGGAGGCAGAGTAGAAGGATCGCTGAGCTCGAGGCCACCTTGAGACTACATAGTGAATTCCAGGTTAGTCTGGACTAGAGCGAGACTCTACCTCAAAAACAAAACAAAACCAAACAAACACACAAAAAAGTCAAAAATAAAATCGACCCAGGGACTTCCTTCCTGGGGCCCTTAGTATTGCTACCCCTTCTGCCTGAACTGTTCCTTCCCTCGCATCTCCCTTTCTGTCCTTTATTCCCTTCCTCCAGGGACCTGCTTTTCAGAAAGGCCCTTCGGGACCCCTCCAGCTTTGGCCAGGCCCTCCCCTGTCCCCAGCCTCTGTGCCTCGTGTGGATGGCTCCACCCACCAGTGCCCAGTTCTGGGATATTTTTAAATGGGTGGAACCCAGGACAGCCAGCCCAGGGGCCCCCACAGGGTTGAAGCTTGGGCCTAGCAGTTCAGTGCGGTCTGAGCAGCTGGAACAATCACGGAGGAAGCTGAGGGAGGCCGGGTCTGGAGGGCCTAGGGAGTAGCATCCAGACCAGACCAGGCAGAGAGGAGTGGCCTGTGGGTCCTGACACCGGCTCCAGGAGCCTTATCAGTGCTCACTTGTGTCCTGCCTAGCGCACGTCATGTTCCTGCCCCTGTGCCCACAGGTCAGGCCAATACTGATGAACTCTGCTCACCCGGCTTCCCCAAGTCACCCTGATGTGCTCACGGGCTGTCCTGTGAGCAGAGCCAGAAAACTCTGAGTTGGGAAAAAGAAATCAAGGCCAGGTCTGTCCTCCTCCCCAGCCCCGCTCCACTGGCCCTGGCTAACTAACTCCAGCAGGCAGTTATGGAGAAGGAGGTTTAGCTTGGGCATGATTGCAAATATATAGGAGTTTCAGGTAGGGGTAGGAGAAGTGACAGACCTTCTTCTGACTGACTTCCCCACTCTGTGACTTGAGGTGGCTGTCCATAATCTCCTTGACCCCTGCTCCTCAAGTGCCTAACCTGGCTGCATCCCACAGCCCTCCCACGTTAGGCAAAAGCCTCAGGTTTGAGCAACCTTGGGAGTGCAGGAGTCTGAGTTCGCACATGATGTCAACGGTGGCCTTGTTTAAGATTCCCAAGGAATTTTCTGACGAGCAAAGCTTTGATTTTTGGTGGCCCTTCCTCCCAGGAAGCTGACATTATGCCCTGAGCCTGGCTGTGCCAGGCAGGTGGCCTCTAGGTTAAGGTGCTTGAGTCACCTGACCCAGCCCTTGGGTGTAACACCATGACTGGTCCTTAGCTTCCCATGCATGCCTAGCTGCCCAGGTACACACTCACATGCTCGTGTGAATGTGTGGATACATGCAGGAAAAATCTGCCCGCCTGAGCTCTCCGAATGTCCCCCACCTGCTCTGCTTGATGATATTGTATATGACAGCTAAGTGTGTGTCAGCCTTACAGCAGCCCCATGTGTTCCCCTAAAAGATATGCCAGACTCCATTCCCCTGGACCAGTACATTTCACCTTATTTGGAAAGAGAGTCCTTTCAGATGCCAAGTTAGAATAAATTCATGGTACACAAGTGTGGGCCTGAATCCTGTGATCTGTGTGCTTTTAAGGGGACTATGGGCCACTGCCCTTGGTCACAGAGTCCTTGCTAACACCTGGGTTTCAGCAATCATGGTGAACTTCCACTGAGTTCAGATACTTGTCCTTATGAGAGGCAGGGGTAGGAGGATTGCCATGAGTTCAGGGCCACCCTGAGACTACATAGTGAATTCCAGGTCAGCCTGGGCTAGAGTGAGACCCTACCTTGAAAACCCAAAATAATAAGTTAGGAAAGATAAAAACACATATATTAATTAGAAACAAAAACTGAGGGAAATTTGGACACAGAAGATGGCCGTGAGAAAAAGAGGCAGAGTTTAGAGTGATAACGCCACATGCTTCTTGAGCAACTGGAACCCAAAAGCCACTAGGCAGGATGGCCCTGTCCCTACCTCAATTTCTGACTTTCAGCCTCCAGAACCATGAGAAAATGCATCTCTGTGGTTTCAGGCTGTGCAGTGTGTGGTCCTTTGTCACAGCAGCTGTAGGAACGTTTACACCCCACCTCTGTTAGCCTCTGCAGTTTACCTCTAGGTAGTAACAGAGAGATTAGGTTATACAACCCATCAGTAGTGCTTAGGGTTAGAGTTCAGCTTGGCCCAGCTCCAAGCCTATAGGCTCAGCCTCTCCCCGGTCCATCTTGGCTATCACCTTCTCTCTGGATCCCATCCCCCAACCTCTATAGAGCCACAGAGGAGACCCTATCCCTTCCCCACTAGTTTCTAATGACCCCCAGGGTCCTGTCAACATCATTCCCACCTCAATTTATTCTTACACTTTCTTTTCCCCGTGAATGACAGCCGACAGCTCCTCCTCCTTTCCCTGTTCCCTTAGTCTACATAGTGAATTCTAGGTCAGCCTGGGCTAGAGGGAGCCCTTATATCGAAATCCCCCAAAATAAAACAACCCCCCCCAGCCGGGCATGGTGGCGCATGTCTTTAATCCCAGCACTAGGGAGGCAGAGGTAGGAGGATCACTGTGAGTTCAAGGCCACCTTGAGACTACATAGTGAATTCCAGGTCAGCCTGGGCTAGACCCTACCTCAAAAAACAAAAACAAAAGCAAAAAAAACCACCCCCCCAAAAAAACTTCCCCCCCAAAAAAACCCTCCTCTCCTCTCAGTGCTCAGTTACCTTCTCCCCCAACAGGGTGGTCTCCAGCCCTGCTCACAGAGGCTTTGGGGTGGGGACTGTGCCCCTTGCTGGCGTACCCCGTACTCCCCATGCCTATGAATAGAACAAGCTCCCAGCACAACATTCAAAGTCTCCTCAGGTCTGACCAAGCTCCCTTGGACTGCAACATTGCAGCAGAGGAAGGAAGGCCCAGGGTCTAGGCCTGGAGTTTTCTCTACAGTAGGGCTCCCCCACTGTCTCCCTGCACCCACTGTAGTCTGGCCCTAACCTTCATGCTGGCCCGAGGGCAGGTACTACCACTGTCCAAAGTGGGGACAGAACAATTGGGCATTCGTGATGTGGCAGGAGGCCCTGAGACAGCCAAGGTGGGGTGGGGAGGGGAAGACCAGAGCTTGCTTTTTTTGTTTTTGTTTTTGTTTTTGTTTTTTTTTTTTGGTATGTAGTCTCAGGCAGGCCTTGAACTCACGATCCTTCTACCTCTGCCTCCTGAGTGCTGGGATTAAAGGCGTGCGCCACCACGCCTGGCTAAGGGCTTTCTTATTGTGCTGCTCTTTCCTTGAGCGTGCAGAAGCTCATACAAAGAGAGGTTCAGGAGTCCCTGTGCTCCTGGGTCATGGCAGGCACCAGCACACACAGTAACGTGGACATAGAGGCTTATATTGATGCTCGGCCTGATCCCCTCCCTCTTACCATTCTTTTGCCCACACAGCCTGACTCCCAGCTGCCAGGACTGAAGAACCTGTGTCCAAGGCATTTCCTTACCCTAGGGGCCCTAAGGCCCTGTGCAGGGCAGGAAGGAAATATGCAGCTCAACCATGCCTGGGAATGGTGGATACATTGACTCTGCACTCTTTAGGGATGGCCTTGAATATGTGCGTGCCTTTCTCCAGGGCTCTGCGGGTGACACAGGGTGCTTGTAAACCACCATAGTGTCCTGATTAGTAACACACCATTTACTGTTGCTTTCCCCTTCTTACCTCACTTTCCTACAACCCCAGGTGTTCCGTAGAATCACCCCGAAATAAATGAATGATCCTTAGATCCTTTCTCTGGGTCAGTCAGAAAAGAACTAAGACAGGTACACACACACAGTCTCACATAAGTACACGTCCACACATACGTGGAGACACACATGAGGCGCTCAGACATAGTCACAACCACACAGATCCATGGACATACACATGCGCACAGAAGCACAGACATGGATCTACAGACACAACCGTCCCCAGAAGGCCCGTGTGTGCATGCACACACAGACACATGGGTGTGCCCTTGGTGCTGACACGGGCCACACAACTGTGCACATGAGGCTGGAGAGGTGTCAGGGGCTGAGCAGGTGGTCAATGTACCCATCCCAAGGTATGCAGGGAGTTTTTCTGTACTCCTGTATTGTGGAGACTTCCCCCTACTTTTTCTTCCAGGTTTTGAAGAGTTTCAGGTCTTATATTGAGATCTTTAATCCATTTAGAGTCACACACACACACACACACACACACACACACACACACACACACATATATATTTGCAAGTAGAGAATGAGAGAGAGGGAATGGGTGCATCAGGGCATCTTACTACTGCAAACAAACTCCAGGTATATGTGCCACTTTGTGTATCTGGCTTTATGTACTGGGGAATCAAATCTGGACCATCAGGCTTTGCAACCAAGTACTTTAAACCTTTGAGCTATATTCTAGCCCCAATAGAGGGGCTTTGAGGGAGGGACCATGCATTCAACCCCAAAGAGGCTACAGGTGCAAACACCAACCTGTATTCAAGCTTTCCTGTTTCTCTTTCAGGACCAGAGGACTAGCCCCTTCTTTCTGGCTGTGTGACCCATGGTTGTGCCTACCTGGACACAAAAATGATTCCTCCCAGGGAGGGTTTTGTCACTTGTGTGAGCCCCTTGACTTCTTGTTGTAGCTATACTGAAAGGGATAGTCCTGAGGGATAAATGTCCCCTTTCAGATGGGCCTGTTACTGCTTGCCTCCACCTGGAAAAACTGTGTGTGTCACTTTATTCACACAGCTTTTCTTTTCTTTTTTGGTTTTTCAAGGTAGGGTCTCGCTCTATCCCAGGCTGACCTGGAATTCATTGTGTAGTCTCAGGGTGGCCTTGAACTCACGATGATCCTCCTACCTCTACCTCCTGAGTGCTGGGATTAAAGGCATGCGCCACCACGCCCGGCTTTGAGTGCATATTTTTAAAATATTTTTTAATTTATTTGCAAACAGAGAGAGGTAGAAAAGAGACAGACAGAATGGGCATGCCAGGGCCTATAGCCACTGAAAACGAACTCCAGATGTCTGTACCATTTTGTGCATCTGGGTTTATATGGGTAGTGGGGAATTGAACCCAGGTCCTTAGGCTTTGTACTGAGTCATCTTCCCAGCCCACTGAGTGCATCTTGCTTGGTGACCTTCTTCCTGTCTGTCTTCCCTGGAATAGACAGTATTAGTCACCAGCCTGCCCTGCTGAGCCAGGTACAGGGGCTGATACACCTGCCACTCCTTAAGTGTGTGGGATCTGAAATGAGCTGGGGACACAGTTACATTCTATAAACACCTGTGGAATTGAATTGCTTGTGCCTGAGCCCATAGGCAGCCCCTCCCAGAGTCCAGGCCACACCAGGGATGGTGGGAGTGATTTTCTGGTGTTTCTTGTGTCCATGGAGTCTAGGGTTGACTTGTCAGACAAGTCTGGGTGGCCTTTTTCTGTGGCAAGCTAGGAATGAGTGTCCAATACCCACAAACCATCACCAGGGCATGGTCCCTGCCTGCCCTTAGGGAGCTGATAGTCAGAGGGAGAGATTAAAGATTAACCTATACCACCAAGGCAGTGAGGAGCCTGGAGGCTCGGGGTGCTGGCTGGGGTCAGGGGAGGTGTCTGCAAGGAGGCTGAGGCCTGAAAGAATGATCCTGCAATGAGCTGGGAGTAAGCCAGAGGGGCAGAAGGAAGAACCACTGTGAAGGCCAGTGTGGGCTCCTTCCCCTCACTTGGACATGCTTTCCTTTAGGAAGCCCCATGACCACAGGGTCCAGAAATCTCCTCTACATCTGGTAGTCAGACAGGTCCAAGCAAAAGAAATCTCCTTCCTCCCAGCTGCCTATTGGAGTCACCCTCATGCCAGGCCAGAGCCACTGATGGGTGAGTTGAAGTGGACACCCTTGCCCTGGTTCTCCCCTGATGTAGAACTTTTTGGCTTTGGCCAAAGGACTGCCTTGAGCTAATCAAAGTCACTGTGGGAAGCTGAGTGTACTTATTTTACAGATGGGGAAACTGAGGCCTGCCTGAGAAGGGATCACAGAGCAAAGTGAGGACAGAGTTGGAACTTATCTTATACTCCTGGTCTGAGTTTCACATCCTAGTAATGATCCCCTTGCTTTCTGAGGGCAAGGTAGGTATGTCTCTCACTCTTGCCCAGGTTCACCTGGAACTCACTCTGTAGTTCCAGGCTGACCTCAAATTCATAGTAATCCTTCTACTTCAGCCTCCTGAGTGCTGGGATTAAAGGTGTGCACCACCACATCTGGCCTTTTTTTTTTTTTTTGAGGTAGGGTCTCACTCTAGCCCAGGCTGACCTGGAATTCACTATGTAGTCTCAGGGTGGCCTCGAACTCACGGTGATCCTCCTACCTCTGCCTCCCGAGTGTTGGGATTAAAGGCGTGTGCCACCATGCCTGGCTTTTTAAAAAAAAATTATTTATTTGGAAGCATATCTATTGACAGACAGACATTATGGGCATGCCAGGGACTTTAGCAAACAAACTCCAGATACATGCACCACTTTGGTTTACATGGGTACTGGAGAATTGAACCGAGATCCTAAGGACCTGGAGGCAAGCGCCTTCACTGCTGAACCATTCCTCCAGCCCTCACCTGGCCTTTTTAAAAAATATATATTTTTTATTTTATTTGCAAGCAGAGAGAGATGCACAGAGAGAATGAATTTAGCAGGGTCTCTTGCCGCTGCAAATGAACTCCAGATGCATGTATCATTTTGTGCATCTGGCTTTACGTGGGTACTGGGGAATTAGGCTTTGCAGGCTTAACTGCTCAGAGCCATCTCTCCAGCCCCTCCCCCTTTTTGTTTGTTTGTTTTTTTCTGAGGTAGAGCCTAGGTTGACCTGGATCTCACTTTGTAGTCCCAGGCTGACCTTGAACTCATGAAGATCCTCCTACCTCTGCCTCCCCAAGTGCTGGGATTACAGGTGTGTGCCACCACAGGCCACTAAAAGGAGGTGCCTGTCCTGGGAACAAAGTTAATTGAGTATGTGATAAAACACAAGAGAGCAAGGAACTTTCTAGTGTGGGGTTGGATGGTTTGGGACAGTCTTGACTGTCATCTCTGCTGTGTGGGGAAAGTCTTGAGACCCCCCCTTAAATTCTACTGCAGCCTGAACAAGTTCCTTCTCCATGAACACAGTAGGATTGTAGTCAGGCTTGCAGACACCCAGATGAGTTCTAATCTTAGCACTTATTTATTTGCAAGCAGAGAAGGATAGAAGAGAAACAGAGAGAAATGGCATTCCAGGATCTCCAGCTGCTAGAGGCATGCATCACTTTGTGCATCCAACTTTATCTGGGTACTGGGGAAGCGAACCCGGGTGGTTAAGCTTTGCAGGCAAGTACCTTAACCACTGAGCCATCTCTCGAGCCCTAATCTTAGCCCTTTATTTGCTAACTCTGTGTCTCAATTTCTCCATCTGTAAGACCTCATTACTCCTTCGGGGGGTCGGAGTTGGTTGTGGTTAATTTATGAGTATTTGGTATACAGTGACTGCAGTTAAAAAAAAAGATGTCAGCTATTTTCTGCTGACAGTTTGGCTCAGGGCTCCATAGAGGAGGGAAATCCCATTATACTCCATCTTCCCATCTTGAATGACCTGGGGGCAGTCAGAGAAGTCCTTCCTTGGGGTACAAGAAGCTGCAGCAAGCACCTTCCTGTCTTGCTCCAGGTCCCTGGGGTTCACTAGTATCTCTCTGACCTCTCACCTTTATCTGGACAATGGGACACAAGGACAAAGTTTCCACAGCTACTGTAGACTGGGTACCCGGCCTACCAAGAGACTCAAGTTCAAGAGGTCAATAACCACTTGTCTGAGGCCACAGAGAAAGACCACATTCTAGAACTGTGCTGATCATCACAGTAGTCACTAGCAAAACCTGGCTATTTACATTTTACGTGCATTAGGACAAAATAAAATGAAAAGAATTAGTTCCTCAGCTGTACTCAGTCACTTTAAAAAATATTTCTATTAGCCAAATGTGGCACTTGGGAGGCAGAGGTAGTAGGATCGCTATGAGTTCAAGGCCAGCCAGGAGCTACAATGTTCCAGGTCAGCCTGGGCTAGAGTGATACTCTATCTGGAAAAAAAAAAAAAAAGGAAAACAAATTTTTTTTTAACTGTTTAAGGAATTTTTATTAAAGCAAGAATTTAAAATATTTTATTTATTCATTTTCAAGCAAAGAAATACAGAGATAGAGAGAGGGAGAGAACACCAGGGCCACCACCTTGTGTGTCTGGCTTATGTGGGTCCTGGGGAATTAAACCCAGGGCCTTAGGCACTGGAGGCAAATGCCTTAACCACTGAGCCATTTCTCCAGCCCTAAAACAAGAATTTTGTAATCTAAATTATATTTCCTTGCGCAGTTACCAATTCTGTTACTTTAAAACAGAACTAAAGGGCTGAGAGATGGCTCAGCGGTTAAGGCACTTGCCTCCAGTGCCTAAGGCCCCGGGTTCAATTCCCCAGGACCCACATAAGCCAGACCCACAAGATGGTGGCTATGGTGCATTCTCTCTCTCTCTCTCTCTCTCTCTCTCTCTCTCTCTCTCTCTCTCCCTCCCTCCCTCCCTCCATCGCCCTCTATCTGCTTGAAAAATGAATAAATAAAAATATAGTTTTTTTAAAAAAAAACAGAACTAAAAATAAATAAATAAATAATAAAACCCAGAACTGACATTCTGAGCTATTCTACAATAATGAATTACAAAATTAAAGAAAGGAATGCTTTAGCCGGGCGTGGTGGCGCACGCCTTTAATCCCAGCACTAGGGAGGCAGAGGTAGGAGGATCGCCCGTGAGTTCAAGGCCACCCTGAGACTACATAGTGAATTCCAGGTCAGCCTGGGCTAGAGCGAGACCCTACCTGGAAAAACCAAAAAAAAAAAAAAAAAAAAAAAAAAGGAATGCTTTAAATTTTTGTACTTTGCTGAAAATTCAAAAAAAAGGAAAATTTATTTATTTGTGTGTGTGAAAGAGAGAGAGAGAGAGAGAGAGAGAGAGAGAGAGAGAGAGAGAGAGAGAGGGGTGAGAGGTCACATTGGTGCATCAGGGTCTCTTGCCACTACAAAGGAACTCCAGATGCATACTCCCTGTTGTGTATCTGACCTAACCTGAGTACTGGGGAATCAAACTCAGGACTGTAGGCCTTGCAAACAAGCACCTTTAACTGCTGAACCATCACCCCAGAACCCTTTCGTCGCTTTCTTTTGTTCCCTTCCCCCATCCCTCTCCCACTTATACCTGGAAAGCTTTTAAAATTACCAATGGTGGGCTGGAGAGATGGCTCAGTGGTTAAAGATGCTTGCTTGTAAATCCTGACTGCCTGGCTGTAGGTAGAAGGGCTTGGCACATAGGTGTCCCCACCTGGCTTGAGTATGGTAACTGGCCAGCTCTGTGTTTTGGTTTTTTTTTTTTTTGGCTTTTCGAGGTTGGGTCTCCCTCTAGCCCAGGCTGACCTGGAATTCACTCTGTAGTCTCAGGGTGGCCTTGAACTCATGGCAATTCTCCTACCTCTGCCTCCCAGTGCTGGGATTAAAGGCGTGCGCCACCACGCCCGGCTCAGTGCTGTGTTTCTATACTTCTCAGAAACTAATCACAGGGACCGCTGGTCCAATGACATCATTACTTTTAGGAATCACATGGCAGTTCAAGTCATGAAATCCAATGCCTGGAATATGAAAAGTTAACCAAAGCTGGGTGCTTATCCACAGGGACTCCCTGGTGTCTCTGCCATCAAGAAGTAGGGTCTCACTCTAGCCCAGGCTGACCTCAAACTCATGGTTTATTCTGTAGCCCAGGCTAGCCTCAAACTCATGGCAGTCCTATCTTAGCCTCTGGAGTGCTGGAGTAAAGGTGTGTGTCGCTGTGCCCAGGTGGGACTGTTTTCCCCCTACTAAGGTAGGGTCTCACTCTAGCCCAGATTGAATAGAATTCACTATGTAGTCTCAGGGTGGCCTCGAACTCACAGTGACCTCTTACCTCTGTCTCTTAAGTGCTGGGATTAAAGGCGTGTGCCACGACACCCCTGAGGATATTTTTTAAAGCATTCTTATTTATTTATTTATTTACAAGGAGTGAGAGAGACAGAGACAGAGAGAGAATGGGTACACCAGGGCCTCTTGCAAACTCCAGATGCATGTGGCCATTCTGTGCATCTGGCTTTCCGTGGGTACTGGGGGATCAAACTCAGGGCATCAGGCTTTGCAAGCAAGTGCTTTAACTATTGAGCCATCTCTCCAGTCCCCAGGAGGGATTTTTATTAGTGTGGCCACTGCTTTTGAAAGAGAAAAGGCAAGGCTGGGCAAGGTTGAATACTTAGAGCCCCATAGGGTTTTCCTCACTCTGGAAGTGGCTTGCCTTCTAACAAAGTTGTCTCATGGGGGCATGCCAACTCCACAGAGGTACCACTGAGGTCCAGAATTGCTGTGGGATTCCCTGGGGAAGGCACTTTGCAAGATCACGCCCACAGCGGGTGGGTTTAGGCCCCTAGTCCCATCTCCATCTGTATTGGGGTCTGTATTGGCTCACTGAAGCCCTAGGACAGGATCTGTGGGGTAGAGCAAGATCCTACGTCCTAGACCTTAGCAGATCAATCCCAAGGGTTCTTAATTGTATGTGTGGCCTGATAACCTCACCTTAACCTTGACCCCACCTGCTTTGCTCCTTCTCCCCACACTCCTTTGCAGTCCTCTTTCCAGTTTCCAGACCTTTCCTGAGTATATTACCTATATCCAAACTGCCACCTCTCCTTTGTTGTAAAAAGTTTTTTGGCTGACCTGAAATTCACTATGTAGTCTCAGGCTGGCCTCAAACTCACAGCGATCCTCCTATCTCTGCCTCCCGAGTGCTGGGATTAAAGTTGTGTGTCACCACAGCCGGCTAAAAAATATTTTATTTATTTATTTATTTATTTATTTATTTATTTATTTATTTATTTATTTATTTAAGAGAGAGGGGCAGGTAGAGAGAATGGGTGCACAAGGGCCTCCAGCCACTGCAAATAAACTCCAGACACACGCACCACCTTGTGCATCTGGCTTTACGTGGGTACTGGAGAATTAAACTTGGGTCCTTCTACTTTGCTGGCAAATGCTTTAACCACTAAGCCATCTCTCTAGTCCCCCCCTTTTTAAACATTTGCAAGCACAGAAAGATGGAGATGGAGGGAGAGAGAGAGAGAGAATGGGTACGAGCCAGGCCTCTTGCTACTACAAACTTCAGATGCATTTGGCTTTACGTGGATACTGGAGAATTGAACTGGGGCTGTCAGGCTTTACAAGCAAGTGCCTTAACTGCTGAGCCATCTCTCCAGCCCCTGCCCTTCCTTTTTTTATTGGTGCCCAACTTATGCCTGAAATTTCAGGTTTCTGTGATCCTTAGAGCAGCTTTCCCTAGTTATCCGAATGCTTGCCCCTCCTCTCCAGCCCATCACGGCCTCCACTGCAGTCTATGTGCAACTTCGTAATGACTCATCTGTTTACTCAGCAAATATTTATTGTACTCCTCACTTTGGGTCTTGTGCTGAATATAATGATGCAGTCACACCTGTCCCTGAAGCTGACATTCTCATGGGTCCAGAACAATCAAGCCCCAAGTGCTGCACACCTGAAATCCTAGCACTGGTGAGTGGAGGCAGGAGGATTAGAAGTTCAAGACCAGCCTGACCTACATAGAGATTCTGTCTCCAACAAACACAGGGGCTGGAGAGATAGCTCAGTGGCTAAGGCGCTTGCTTGCAAAACCTGATGGCCCGATTTGATTCCCTAGTACCCATGTAAAGCCAAATGCACAAAGTAGTGCGTAGTGCATTCATCTGGAGTTCATTTGCAGAGGCAGGAGGCCCTGATGCACCCATTCTCTCCTTCTTGCAAATAATAAAATATTTTTAAAATACACACAAGGAAGAAAAGGACAATAATTAAGCAAGTCCAGTGTGCTAGTCAGCTGGTGATCAGTCACTGGAAGAAAAAAAAAGCAGAAAAACAGAAGGGAAGCTAAGAGTGATAGCTCATGTCTATAATCCCAGCATTTGGGAGGCTGAGGCAGGGAAGAACACCATGAGCTCCATGCCAGCCTGGGATATAGAATGAGCTCAAGGTCAGCAAGGGCTAGAGTGAGACCCTTCCTCAAAAAATAAAAAGCTGGGTGTGGTGGCATATGTCTTTAGTCCCAGGCAGAGGTAGGAGAAGAGCCATGAGTTCAACCTGAGACTACATAATGAATTCCAGGTCAGCCTGGGCTAGAGCAAGAACCTACCTCAAAAAACAAACAAACAAACAAACAAACAAATAATAAATAAAAATAAAAGGGGAGGGCCAGGCATGGTGGCGCACACCTTTAATCCCAGCACTCGGGAGGCAGAGGTAGGAGGATCACTGTGAGTTCAAGGCCAGCCTGAGACTACAGAGTGAATTCCAGGTCAGCCTGGACTAGAGCGAGACCCTACCTCGAAAAACCAAAAAAATAAAAAAAAAATAATAAAAAAATAAAAGGGGGACTGGGAAGATGGCTTAGCAGTTAAAGGCACTTGATTGCAAAGCCTGCAACCCTGGGTTTAATTCCCAAGCCACCCATGTAAGCTAGACACAAAAAGTGGCCAAGGTTCTGGCATTCATTTGTGGGTGACAAGAGGCCCTAGCACATGCCCACACACATACACATGTGCAAATAAATAAAAATTTGAGAGAGAGAGAGAGAGAGAGAGAGAGAGAGAGAGAGAGAGAGAGAGAGAGAGAGAGAGAAGAGGCTAGCCTCAAATTCATTTCTTTTTTTTTGTTTTTTTTTTTTTTTTTTGTTTTTTGAGGTAGGGTCTTGCTCTAGCCCAGGCTGACCTGGAATTCACTCTGTAGTCTCAGGCTGGCCTCGAACTCACGGCGATCCTCCTACCTCTGCCTCCAGGGTGCTGGGATTAAAGGCATGAGCCACCACGCCCGGCTCTCAAATTCATTTCTTTTTAAAAATATTTCATTTATTTATTTGAGAGAGAGAGAGATAATGGGCATGCCAGGGACTCCAGCCACTGTAAACAAACTCTAGACACATGGGCCCTCTTGTGCATATGGCTTTATGGGCACTGGGGAATCAAACTCTGATCCTTCTGCATTGCAGGCAAATGCCTTAACTGCTAAGCCACCTCTTCAGCCCTCAAATTAATTTCTGATCCTCCTGCCTCCACTACCTAAGTGTTGGGAGTATAAGCATGTGCCACCAAGTCCAATTTATAAGGTGCTGGGGATCAACTGAAGGCTTTGTGCATTTGCACCAGGGGTGACATTTTATTTTATTTAATTTATTTATTTATTTTGATATAGAGTCTCAAGCTAGCCCAGGCTGACCTGGAAGTCTCTATGCAGTCTCAGGCTGGCCTTGGTGATCATGGCCTTGGCCATGGTGATCCTCCTACCTCTGCCTCCCAAGTGCTGGGATTAAAGGCATGCACCACCATGCCTGGCCATTTTATTTTTATTTCCAATAGTTTTATCTACTTATTTGCAAAGAGAGAAATAGACAGAGATGGAGAGAATGGGTACATCAAGGCCTCTAACCACTGCAAATGAACTCCAGATGCATGTGCCACTTTGTGCATCTAGCTGTACATGGACACTGGGGAATCAAACTCAGGTTATTAAACTCTTCAGGCAGGTGCCTTAACCCCTGAGCCATCTTTCCAGACTGGCATTTTATTTTTATCTTTACTTTTTCAAGATAGGGTCCTGAGATGGGGGTGTGGTGACTGCATTCTTCTTGTTCAAGGGATGATAAGGCCAGTATGACTGGAGCAGAGAGAGGTGGGGGAAGTGGTAGGCGTGGAGACAGAGAGGTGTTGGCCAGATGGTTGGGGCAGAGGAAGTATGAATTCACACAAATCGTATCCAGTGACAACTCCACATCAAGCTCTGACATGAATTAATAGCTCATGGAGTCTCTCCTCCCCCACAGTAGCAGAAATATTATAATTATTTTACACGCAGGCTGGGAGAGGTGGTATGACTCTTGCTAGCTCACCCAGCTTGGAGATGGCAGGACCTGGACTCATCCCCAGACCAGCCCGACCATGGGGACAAGCCCTGAGTTGTCCCATTTAGAGTTTTAGACTCAGGTCATCAGCAGAGCAGACTGACAGCATTGTTGGGAGCTTTTCTGGATGGGCTGGGCCGAACTAGATTGGGGGCATGGGGTGTGATCTCTGCCTTTTCCATTTCTTTGTCCCATCCTTGAGTGGCCTTGGACCTTGGGTTGGGAATGATGGGGGGATGAACCGCTCTTGCAGTGAGATTTGCCTGTGCGCTTTACACCAGGACACAGATTTCCCTGTTACCCGGATGCTAGAAAAACAAGCTTCCCTTCCATCCTTCTCAGTGCTAAGGCCTCCAACATGGCGGCTCTGCTAACACTGAGCTCTGCCACAATATGGAGGCCCAAGTCAGAACTGCAGTCCAATCAAATGAAGGTGATAAGGGAATAAGGAGATCTTCCATAGTGGGTGGGAATAGAAAAGACAGTGGGATTTGGAAAGATCTGGAATACATGGGAAAATTGAGTAAGATCTTCCAGTTATTCCCACTTTGAGCAAAACTAACGTTAGAGAGTGGCAAATCCTAACCACTAGACTACCAGGTCTTTTTATTATTTATTTTGCAATACTGGGGACTAATCCCAGAGCCTCACACATGCTAGAAAAACACTCTACCACTGAATTTTATCTTTAGCTACATTAAAATAAAATTTTTAGGGCTGGAGAGATGGCTCAGCGGTTGAGGCACTTGCCTCCAGGGCCTAGGGCCCGGGGTTCAATTCCCCAGGACCCACATAAGCCAGACTCACAAGGTGGTGGCCCTGGTGCATTCTCTCTCTGTCTCTCTCTCTGTATCTCTCTGCTTGAAATGAATAAATAAAATATTAAAAATAAATAAATAAAATTTTTATTGGACTGGAGGCCCATTCCATGCCTGGTACTGAAGACCTAGGAAAAACCTGAGCCCTAGGGGACTAACACCTGCTGTTGTCTGGCTAAATGCATATATTATGCCAACCAAACTGCCTTATAAGCACATTAAAAAAAATGAACATACCTAAATAAGAAAGCTACTCTCACTTCTGGCTTGAGAAGCTTCTCTTTTTCAGATGGCAGTGACCACTGGGATAACGCAAAAGACACCATAGTGCTGAGAAGAAATGACAGTGGAGTGTTTAGCACTGGGACATCTCTATCACACTTCCTGAGGCTCAGGGTCTATTGCAGAAGAGGTGGCAGAAAGATCGTCAGAGCCAAAGGAAGGGTAGGACTGCTTACAATATAAACTTCCAGACACAAAATGGCCTTGATATTCATGACTGCACAGTGCCTGATAATACCTACACACAATGGGAGGAAAAGATGATGACACCGAAACAAGGCAGAGACTAATTGAGAGGGGGAAGAGTTATGGGGGAGGGGGAGGGAATCATGGTTTATAGTCTATAATTATGGAAGCTACAAATAAATTAAAAGTTGCCGGGCGTGGTGGCACACACCTTTAATCCCAGCACTTGGGAGGCAGAGGTAGGAGGATCGCCGTCAGTTCAAGGCCACCCTGAGACTACATAGTGAATTCCAGGTCAGCCTGGGCTTGAGTGAGACCCTACCTCAAAAAACAAAAAAACAAAAAAAAATTAAAAGTTAATTTTTTTTTTTATTTGTAAGGAGAGAGCGAGAACGGCCAGGCCAGGGTCTCCTGAACTCCAGACACTTACCACTTTGCATCTGGCTTTAAGTGGATACTGGGAATCGAACTGCGGGCTGTTAGGCTGTGCAAGCAAGTGCCTTTAACCACTGAGTTATCTATCTCTCCAACCCTCTTTTTACTCTTTTCTTTATTATTTGTTTTAAGGTATGGTCTCACTTTAGCCCAGGCTGACCTGGAACTCATTCCATAGTCCCAGGCTGGCCTAGAACTCACAGTGATCTTTCTACCTCTGCCTCCTGAGTGCTGGGATTAAAGGCGTGCGCCACCACATCTGGCCCTTTTTTTCTTTATTTATTTTTTTGTTTTTTCAAGGTAGGGTCTCACTCTAGCCCAGACTGACCTGGAATTCACTATGTAGTCTCAGGGTGGCCTTGAACTCAGTGATTCTCCTACCTCTGCCTCCCAAGTGCTGGGATTAAAGGTGTGTGCCATCATGCCCGGCTTCTTTTTTTCTTTTTTTAATATTTTATTTATTCATTTTCAAGCAGAGAGAAAGAGAGAGAGAGAGAGAGAGAGAGAGAGAGAGAGAGA
>PVHP010018090.1:0-33632 GCA_004024765.1 Zapus hudsonius | reverse complement strand
AAACAGCAGATATGGACCCAGAATGCCTACAGCCAACCAAGAAAGAGAAAACCAGTCTCGTGCTTAGATTGGGAGAGACCAGAGACCTTCTCAAGAGGCAACAGGGTAATCTAGAGTTGATTAATGTCCCTCTGATCGGCACTGCCATGCTTAATAGGAAGGGTTTTAACCGCTGAGCCATCTCTGAAGCCCAATAGGAAGGGTTTTAAAAGGGAGTTTGTTGCATTTGATATTTCTTGATTCATAGTACCTTCTTCTCTTACTTCTGTCTCTCTTGGGGGCAGGTCCCAGGTCTTGTCTCACTAGGTTCCAGGCTGACCTGGAACCTAGCATAAACCAGGAATCTCAGCTTCCCAGTCTATAGGATTAAAGGTGTGAGTTAACACACACACTTGGGTATTTTGGTTTTGGTAAGATTATCTGTTTAGTCCCCACCCTCACATAAATACCCTGTGGGGTTTTGTTTAGATGTGTATATTGCCCATTTACATATCAGAACTCATGGAAATTAAACACTACACTACTGAATGATTATTTGAAGAAATCAAGTCATTGAAGAAATCAGGTCATTGAAGGAATCAAGAAGGAAATAAAAAATTCATAGTCTCAAAAGAAAATGATAACACAACATATCAAAATCTTTGGGACACAATGAATGCAGTCCTTAGAGGGAAATTTATAGCTTTAAGTGCCTATATTAAGAAATTAGAAAGGTCACAAGTAAGTAACTTAATCCTTCACCGTAAGTCCTTGGAAAAAGAAGAACAAGGCAAACCAAAAATCAGCAGAAGAGAAGAAATTAGTTCGGGAGCTAATGAAATAGAAACAAAAAAAAGAACAATACAAAGAATGAAATTAAGAGTTGGCTGTTTGAAAGGATTAACAAGATTGATAAACCCTTAGCAAATCTGACCAAAAGCAAGAGACAAGAGACAAAAATAATTGCAATACAAGTTGAAAAAGGCACCATTACAATAGATACCAATGAATTTCAGAAATCATAAGGACATACTTTAAGGATGTATATTCCACCAAATTTGAAAATCTGAATGAAATTTCTTTGATGTATATGAACTACCAAAATTAAATCAAGAGGAGATAAACCTTTTAAACAGACCTATAACAAGTACAGAGATCCTCACAGTTATAAAAAAATCTTACTAAAGAAGTCCAGGCCCAGATGGATTTACTGATGAATTCTACAAGACATTCACTGAAGAACTAACACCAATGATTCTCAAATTTTTCCATAAAATAGAGAAGGAAGGATTACTGCCAAACTTTTTAGGAAGTGAGCATAACCCTGATACCAAAACCAGACAAAGACAGAACAAAAAAAAAAAAAAGGAAAATTACAGACAAATCTCACTCATGAGCATAGTTGCAAAAATTCTCAACAAATTTGGCAAACAGAATGCAAGTTTTCATCAAAAAGATCATCTCTACCAGGTAGGTTTTATCCCAGAGATGCAGGGATGGTTCAGCATATGCAAATCAATAAATGTAATACACTAAATAAATGGACTGAAGGACAAAACTTACGCAATCATCTCAATAGATGCAGAAATGGCATTTGACAAAATCAAACATCCCTTCGTGGTCAAAGTTCTAAAAAAAAGTGGGACTAGAAGGAATGTATCTCAACATAATAAAAGCCATTAATGACAAACCTGTAGCCAACATCATACGGAAAGGGGAAAAACTTAAAAAGCATTTCCACTAAAATCAGGAACTAGACAAGGGTGTTCCATGTCCACTTTTATTTAATATGGCTTTTGAAGTCGTAGCTATAGCAACAAAGGGACAAAAAGAGTATAAATCGGAAAGGAAGAGATCAATTATCCTTATTTGCAGATGATATGATTCTGTACAGAAGGGACCCTAAAGACTATCAGCAAACTGTTAGAGCTGACAAACACTTTTAGCAATGGAGCAGGATACAAAATCAACACAGAGAAATAAGTAATCTTCCTGTATACTAAAACAAGCAGGCTGAGGATGAAATCAAGGAACACTTCCATTCATAATTGCCTCAAAAAAATATAAGGTACCTTTGAATAAACCTAATCAAGGAAGTGAAGGATCTCTATAATGAAAACTTTAAAACGCTCAAGAGAGAAACGAAGACACTGGGAAATGGAAAGACATTCCATGTTCTTGGATTAGAAGAGTCAATATTGTGAAAACGTCAATCTTACCAAAAGCAATCTACACATTTAATGCAATCCCCATCACAATTCCAATGACATTTTTCACTGAAATAGAAAAAACAACCCTAAAATTTATTTGGAATCACAAAAAACCTCAAATATTCAAAACAATTCTAGGCAACCTGATTTTAAGATAATTTACAGAGCCATAGTTAAAAACAAACAAACAACAGCAGCATGATACTGGCAGAAAAACAGACACATAGATCAATGGAACAGAATAAAGGACCCTGACACAAACCCAGACATTTACAGCCATCTAATTTTTGACAAAAAGGCCAAAAATATTCACTGGAGGAAAGATAGCCTTTTATCAAATGGCGCTGGGAAAATGGATATTTATATGTAAAAGGATGAAAATAGATCGTTATCTCTCTCTATGCACAAGAATCAAGTCCAAGTGCATCAAAGGCCTTCACATGAGACCTGAAAAGTAGGAGAAACACTTTAACATATTGTCATAGGCAATGATTTTCAGTTGCTTAGGAAGTAAAACTACTAATCAACAACCTACCCAATGGGAGAAACCTACCCAATGGGAGAAAATCCTTGCTATACATGTGACAGAGGATTAATATTCAGGATTCACAAAGAACTAAAAAAACCAAATAATAAGAAATCAAACAACCCAATCAAAAATGGGCTATGGAACTGAATAGAAAATTCTCAAAAGAAGAAATACAAATGGGCTTTAAACATCTAAAAACATGTTCTACCTCCTTAGTAATCAGAGAAATGCAAATTAAAACTACTCTGAGATTCCATCTGACTCCTGTCAGAATGGCTACCATCCAGAAAACAAGTGACAATAAATGCTGGCGAGGATGTGGAAAAATAGGAACCCTTCTACACTGCTGGTGGGAATGTAAAGTGGTACAGCCATTGTGGAAAGCAGTGTGGAGGTTCCCGAGACAGCTGAAAATAGACTTACCATATGACCCAGCTGTACCATTCCTTGGCATGGATCCTAAAGACTCCTTGTCACTACCTCAACTGAAGAAGGGATAATGAAGGGGTGGTTCATTTATACAGGGTTATGTACTAGGAGGAGAACAGAAAACTACTTTAGGTTGGATGTTCTGGAAGGCTTTCCAGAGGAGAGGATTCTTGATGAGTGGGGAAGAGCCAGTCAAGCAAAGGTCCCTAGAGGAACAGAAGGAACAAGGCCAAAAACAAGAGAAAACAGGGCTGGAGAGATGGCACAGTAGTTAAGGCCCTAACAACCCTAGGTTCAGTTCCCCAGCACTCACACAGAGCCAGATGCTCAAAGTGGGGAGACATATGGACTTTGTTTGCAGTGGCTAAAGGCTCCGGTGTTCTCTCTCTCTCTCTCTCTCTCTCTCTCTCTCTCTCTCTCTCTCTCTCTCTCTCTCTCTCTCTCTCTCTCTCTCCCCTATAAATAAATGAAAGTATTTAAAAGAGAAAATAAACTCAGCTTGTTCAGGTTGGAGGAAAAGTTTGTGTGGCTGGTTATGGACCCCATAGGACGAAAGAAGATTGCCCACCTCGCTGCAGCTTTGAGGGGAAAAATAAAGAATGTACAACAGGCCTCCTTGGAACTCTCTAGAAATCATCTCTTTGTTCCACACACTTCTCCATCTGACTGAAGCTCAGCCCAAGGCATCAATGGCATCAGTCCAGAGACTCCAGATGGGTTGTAAACAAATCGACAGAGATGGACTCAGATAGGATCTTCCTTTTTCTCAAATTCCTGGCCTCTGAGGCATTTCATTATTTCCAGCAGAAATACTGAGGAGGAAATTCAGGCACTTCCACCCTCTCATCAGTGGGCGAATACAAGCTGGTTGAAGGAGCTACAGGTGTCTGCATGAGTGTGGGGAGCTCTCTGGGGGTTAATCAGCCCAGCTTACCTGGTCTAGGTCCAACACAGACAGTCATGTTGCCACTAATGAGAAACTTAATCATTAATAAAGAAGAGATTTCCTTAAGTCTGCCTTGCACCTTTACTTCCAAAGGAATTTTGTGAGTGCATGTATGGTATGAGCGGATCATCCAAACCCCAGCATCTCAGCACCTTCTGGAATATGTCTTTAGGCCTCAGGAGAATGTCGCACTCCCGACTCCTTCTCAGTTTCTGACCTGCTTGGACTGGCTCAAGTGACTTCACATCACATCACAACGTGCCTCCACATTTCCTTCTCATAATCTTTTGTAAATATATACTTAATTCATTAGCAAGCAGAAGAGAGACGGGGAGAACATGTGTGCCTTTAGCTGCTGCAAACGAACTCCAGATGCAGGCGCCACTTGAACATCTGGCTTTACATGGGCGCCGGGGAATTGAATCCGGGTTGTTAGGCTCCTCAAAGTCACTTCTAGAGAACTGGAATTTTCTGTGTTCTAGAGCTTATCAGCCCATCTGTCCTGGGCTTAAGGGAGAAGTTGAATGACCTAAAGTATCAAACCTTGAGACAATAAATGCTATAAGGAGGCTGAATATTCCTGCAGTCCAGGTGGCTCCATCCTCTACTCTGCTGTCCACGTCTCCATGCACACACTGTGGTCATAAGCAGCAAGGTTTCCAAGCAGTGACCAGATGACAACAAACCTCCCGCAGGTGCTACGGGCGGAAGTCCCTCCAGGGGTCCCCTTGCAGGGAGGGCAGGTGAAAGCCACATCTGCCAGAGTGTTCACAGCTCTGCAAGACACAAGAGGCCTTGTGAGTCCGAAGGGCCTTTGTTCCTATCACAACATGAAGGGCACGGAAATGCCCATGTTGCTCTTTTAATTACAACTGATCGCATTCTACCTTGCAACTGCAACCAATTCTGCTTGAGCTTTGAACAATTCTCCTTGTTTGATTCTTTGCTTCAGTGGCTTGAACAGCTGAAGTAAAAGGGATTGAAGATAATCTCATGCGTTTCCAACTGGATGAACTATTTCCTTTTAAAGTTATCTCCTAAGCTTTTTTTTCAATTAACATATTGGATCCTTGAGGAGGATCCTGGATAAATGCCCAAGTTACTCTTTGGTTAAGTAGAACAGCACAAAGTCTGCACCCAGAGAAGGCAATCCTCTGATTAGGAAGCAGGTCGATACTGCGCTTTAATTATTTCTTTGAAAACAATCGAAAGATACTCTTGATGACCATTCGGGATTTTGTTTCCTTCTGTTCTCTGACAGGCAAGTGTCCTGGCTGTGCTGCTCTATTCCTGAGGACAAACGAAAGAGAACCATCACCAGCCACACTTGCAGTTCCTTCTGAGATTTCCACTTCAGGCAGATTAAAGAGCAACTGGATAGAAGCTAAATGAAACCGTGTAAGAGCCCGAGGTTTATTGGGACAAATAGAAGCTTCTGAGGTGCTCTGGAAGCGTAAGAGACAATTTTCCACAAGTGAAAATAAAACCATGTGTGCGGGAGAAGCGGGGTGCCTGGGGAAGGCTTTGACCCCAAAGAATGCATGTGTTATGTTTCAGGTTTAGCTGTAGCTCAAATCTTAAATCCAAATATTTGAAATTGGATTTTATTTTACTAAAGCTGAAAGAGAAACCAGAGAGCAAACATTGTTTCGAGTGGAAGGCGAGGTTAAGGGGAGGCGAGACTGTGCATGAAGCACATTCTTTCAGAGCTCGCTTTGGGCACAGGCAGGGCAGCCGGTGCAGAAGCAGTGCGGGAGGGCCGCAGCCCGAGTCGGCGCTCTCCACTCCATCCCTGGTCATCCGTTCGTCTATGAACTGTCACTCACCCCAGGACGATGCACTGAATGTCTCCTCGTTCCCTGGCACTGATGGGACCGCAGTAAGTCTTCCAGATTTGGACCTAATCCTTGAAGTTCTCTCAGCCTCACTGTGTCCCTCTGAATTTCATATGTTGAAATCCTAACCCTAAAGGTGATGGCATGAGGAGGCGATTGGTCATGAGTTGTTCTCAGAGAATGGAATTATTAAGTGTTCTTATTAAAGAAGGTTCAGAGAGAACCTTACCCCTCTCCATCTTGTGGTCTGTGAACCACAAAGCAGGACCTGACATCAAATCTGCAAACACCTGATCTGAGACAGTACGTAGAACTGTAAGAAATCAGTTTCTGTTGCTTGTAAGCCCCAGGTATGGTATTTGTGACAACAACATCGATGAGTAAGAATCACCTAAAGAAGGTGTGACAACTTCACAAGACCTAACTGTCCTGTGTGGCCCAGATCATTATGGAGAAAGACCAGGTAGCCCTAAGAACACTTGGTGGAAGCCGCTCGATGGGGATGGTGCTGCCATGAAATCAGGTCATTTGTAGGAAAGAGATGAAGTTGGAAAGGTTACATATTAAGTAAAACAAGGCAGATTCAGACAAACACTTCATATTTTCTCTCAGGCAGAATGTAAGGTTTTTTTTTCCAAAAGAAATGAAAGTAGAGGGGGGCTTATGTGAGAGGTGGGGGTGCCAGTGGGATGAGGGAAGGGGCAAGAGAGGGAGGACGAATAGTACAGTATATACATGTGTGGAAAATTTATGTCATTTTATATATGTGCTAATTAAAATAGGAGCAAAAGAGAAGTCAGGAGGAGGAGAGGCATCGTGTAGCAATGTTGAGTCCTAACTCCTGCCCAGCCGTACAGTTCCAGATGGAACTGGATTTGATTGAACTCTGAGCTTTCTTAGCAATTTAGTCCATTTATGGGATGGAGACACATCTACTTCGTGCTGTTGCTTAGAAAATGAAATGATGCTGCATGTCTATACTTGGCAAAGCGGAGGTGTGGGAGACATGGGACCAACAGCTGCTCCTTTGTCTGTGGTCGATAAGAAGGCATCCCAACAAGGAAAGGCGTCTGCTCGCCACCGTCAGCTTAAGCAAGAGCAAGGGTCCACGTGGTGAGCTTTGGGTGGGAACGCCTCCCTGACGTGTCTCAACTGCTCACAGTCTGGGAGAGTCTGGCCTGTCCTTAGCCAAGACAACAAACCTTTTCCAGTATAAGCAGCGTAATCTCTTGATTCAGTACCATTTTAGGCATTCAGGCATCTATTATCTCTCCCATTGCCTGGTCCTCTGGGCTGCCTACAGGTAGCATCACATGCCCCTCAGAGTGGACACAGGAAGTAGATGAGACCACCCAATGGCCATATGCAAGGGTTGCTAAATATGTGAGCTCACTTTTTCTTTATGCAGACATTCTTAAGAATTCTTGTAAGCAGGAAAATAAAAATATAGAACCAATCAGACAGTACTCATGGAAGATTAAAAAAAGATGTGTCTGTTGAGATTATTATGGTCCTTCTGACTGCTTTTCACATCACTGGTCTCAAATAAACAAAAGCTCTCTGCAGATAGCAGGAGGGTACTCACAAAGAAAAATTAAAAAGTTCTTTTTGAGCCAAAAAGAGAAGCCTGTTGTCTGATTGCTTTTCTTCCCACAGGCTGTGGACTTGGCTTTTCTTCATGACAGCTGCACCACACCTGTGCTGGGAAGCTGGGGAGCCTGGCCATGAGGATGGACTTTGTGCCCCTCAGAGGTCATGGATCTGAGGGAAGACAAGTAGCCCGTCAGGCAGCCCACCCGGCAACCCCGTGCTAGTGCGTCTTCCTCCAGACAACCCTTTGGACGACTCACTCTTCTTACAGGTAAGAAAGCTGAGACTAAAGGAACCGAGACCAAGTTACTAGGAACTGCCTCCAACACTGCTAGGTGCTCAGTGCTGGAACTGTGTGGGGCAGTTTTACCTCAGAAGTCTTGCCTCTTTGCTGCCTGGCAACATGGAAAGGGGGCGTCAGCGTGTGCTAGGTGCCTTGCAATCACAGAGAATGGGCCTGGACAGAGGGAGGGAAAGAGCTGGAGCCCAAGCTGGTTCTCAAGGGGGCTCTGAAGGCTGTGTCGATGTGCGGCACAAGAAGAGAAGGGCAGCCTGTGAGCTCACGGGAGCAACAGATCAGCCTCAGAGGCTGAGAGAAAAGGCTGTTCTCTCGGAACTATGCGATCAAGGAAACCCGTAGGGACAGGTAATGGACAGTTCATGTCTGTTGGGCTTCAGCACGGGATTCTATATGTAATCATTACAAGGTTTGAATGCAGTGACCCTCCTGATTAAGCTTTTGCCAGCACGGTTATGTTCGTATTTGTATTCCCTGAGCCACATGCAGGGAGGATTGAATAAAAGTTGAACTGAATTTACAAACACAGAGATCACTCCAAGTAGTTAGCAAGGCCAACTCGTCCCAAAAGCTTGGTCGGTGGGAGGAAATCAGGGCTAATAACTCAAATTGCTTAGCTTGTGTTACCATATTTTTCTGAATTTAAGATGCTTCTGTTTATAGGGCAAACTGCAACTCTATGTGCTGTTAAGGAAAAACCACTGCAAGTTAAACTCTCAAAACTATATAAGGGCATCATCCACTGCAGGATATCATCTGAGTTCAGATAGGGTAAATATGAGAAGATGTCTTTACAGAGAAAATACATGGCAATGATAGTCTCCTCCACTCGGAAGAGTCAGAAATTTGAAAATGTAGTAAGATACTGGAGAGAGAAAATAAAAACACTTCCAACTTTCTGGATGACAGTATTCTCAAATAATCTAAACCTTAAACACAATGCAAGCAAACACTAACTCAGCCTCCTGGAATGGAACCCCAGGAAATAAGCATGAAGGATTATGAGGACGTCTTCATAGGACCATTATACAGGTAGAAAAAACCCCAAAGAAATCACCTTCATTATAGACCTTATATTAGAGTTATACGGTGATTAAGGTTATACTGGGGAATATTTGTTTACATGAAAATACTTTCTATAGTATGTTTTAAAATCAGGAAATGAAACATTTGCTATAGGTTGAAATCATTGCCATGAATGAAAGTTCATTTACACTTCATATTTGCACAGACGGGGCTAGAAGGATGGGTGTGGTTAAAGGGACTTGCTTGCAAAGCCTGCCAACCGAGATTCAGTTCCCCAGGCATCCATTTAAGTAGGGCACAAAAAGAGACAGTGTCTAGTATTCATTTGCAAGGGCAAGAGGTGCTGACATGCCCATACATCTAAACGTAACACAACCCACACATAAAAAACCCCACATATTTACACAGGAGTAAAACTATATAGTTATATATATAAATATATTTATAAATATATATATTTGGTTATATGTATATATAACCAAATATTAGTAAGGTTGGATGAAAGAGTTTTGATTGTTCTTTTTCTTTATGCCTAATTTTTCAAAAATGGAAAAGTCACACACTGATTAAGCCTTTAAGTAGATAATTTGCATGCGGATAATGGAAAATTGACCGGGAGTTAAAAACTTTATTGTCTTTGGAGAAAGTCCCAGAGTCCTTCCTCACTCCTAAAGGAACCAGGCCTCTAGATGCTTTCCACTGAGGCCCTTTGTAGAAAAAGTTGATTCCCTGTTGTTAATAGAACATCATTCCCTGGAGTTTTCCCTCAAAATTGATATCCAAACGGAGAACACTCCAGGCTGCACCTAGGCCAGAGTACAGTGGACACTAGATGCAATCTCAGCTTGGGGGACAGCATGGGATCTTAAGCCCAGGCAGGCCAGTCCCCCCACGTCCTAGAGGGGAAGGGAAAGTGTCAGGTGAGCAGGCCTTGGTTTTGACCCTGGCTGAAATGATAAACCTCCTGGAGCTGTCTCTAAGCAGGACAGCCTGCAAAATCAGTTCTAATTCCTACTAAGTGATGCCATTTCTTAAAATATATATCACTGGGGCCAAAAGCCCACTTTAAGGATAAAGTGTAATGTTTTGACTACATTTATTTATGAAATATATTTGTCTTCCTAGTATATACAAGAGAATTGCCTTTTAAATGACCAATCAGAGAAGTCTGGGTAGGAAGGACTGTATCTGTGCATTGTAGTTGCATTTTTTATCTCCACATTACCAAGTAGTATTTTTGATATATTTTTAGCATAACATTATATTTTCTTGTTTGTAGCTGCTTTAAGGAAAGCAAGCGGTGCTTCTGCTTTCCAGCATTACACGACTAGCACTCCCCTAATTGAAAGTGTCTCAAGAAAGTTTTTCTTTGCCATCAGTTTTTATTCACTTGCTTATGGAGTTAGGTTTGTCACGGCTCTGTGTTCACTCTGCAAAGTTTGCATCATTTGTAATCTTGAATATCTACAATATCTATTATACAGTACATGACAGTTGTAACTTGAATGAAATTACCAATTTCCCTTGACATGAAAAGCTAGGTCGAGGAGAGATGGGTTGGAACTTGGGGCCAAGGGTGCCCTCTCCCTGCCGGCTTGGTGGGCTGCACTCCTGCCTGCAGATCACATGTCCTCGGAGTGCCCAGCTCAGGGAATAAGCACGAGAAAGGCGAATTTCTGTTCTTCCATCTCGCCCTGAGAAGCCAAGTCAGGAGGCGGCCCTGCTTGGTCTGCCAGACAGAGAAGCCCATGTGTGTGGGGGAGAGGAGTTAGGGCTCCAAAGAGGGAGCACCGTGCAGAGCGGAGTCCTCAGGGCGCCAAGCCTCTGCCCCCTGGCTTCCTGACACATGCTTTTCCTTGTTTCTGGGTAAACTTGTTGGAGCTGGCTCAAACTGCCCAGGCTCTCGAGTCATCCTGGGCTCTTTGGTGACCTGTGTGCTCTGTGCAAAGGGTTGGCTGCCTTCAGTTGGCATCTCTGTCAGAACAGCATCTGAGTAGATAGAGTTTTACGAAAATACCATTAAGGCGCACTTACTCTAAAAAAAGTCCCAGTGACTTCATCCCAAAGCCCTATTCTCACATGTTGCGGCCTTGTTCACCAGCTGCCTGCCGTCCTGTTCAGACCCTGCTCGGGAACTGGCTTATCTGTTCACTCATGATACAGTTAGATCATTCATTTTCCTAATGCACTCAGTAGGAATGGGCTTCTTGCAGTCTTCTTGGTTCTCCTCTCTCTCTCTCTCTCTCTCTCTCTCTCTCTCTCTCTCTCTCTCTCTGGAGGTAGGGTCTCACTCTAGCCCAGTCTGACCTGGAATTCACTAAGGAGTCTCAGGCTGGCCTCAAACTCACAGCAATCCTTCTACCTCCACCTTCCGAGTGCTGGGATTAAAGGTGTGCACCACCGTGCCTGGCTCCTTCTTGGTTCCCTTAGAAGATGTGAACATGAAGTTCCATAACTGCAATAAGATGTTACAGAAATCCAAGCTGACGCCTTCCCCGGGCATTCTGGCTCTCGGCTACATGATTGGCCTTCCGTACCGAAGAGATGCCAAAACACTGGGAGCCTAAGTTTCTTTTCAGTCATACTTAATATGGTTGAGGGGGGAATGCAAAGGATGAAAGCAGGCCTGAGATTCTCTCAAGTAGCTCCTCAGTGAGACAGACCTCTGGATGGTTCACAGAAGGACGTCTTTGGGAGGCTTGGGGAAAGAGGGCTTCGGCAAGGGTGTGTTCACACCGCTTTCAGCATGGATGCCGTCTGTGGAGCAACCAAGAAGTAGGGCCTCTTCGTTTCCTTTTCCACGAACCGCAATTCAACTTCAGACGGTTTATCTTGGGACTTGTGGCTCCTGCGTGGTTTGGTCGAATGGTGCCTCTTCTTACCACACATATATTTAAATGGAATTTCCTTCATTATTAAAACAGATTTTGTGTTGGTTTAATAGGGATGGTGTCATGAAGTTCCCAAAATTGGGAGCCTTAAAGGAATACTTTATGGTCTCACAGTTCTGGAAGCTCCAAGTCTGAAACTGACTGGGGAGTGAGTGTTATGGGCCCCATCAACTCAGGAATTAATCCGCTGAAGAATTCAAACTGAAAGGATATTAGGATGTGGGTCTCGCTGGAGGAAGCAGGTCATTTAGGCCTTGAAGTGTAGATCCTTCCTCCAAAGAGGCCTGCAGCTTCCCTCAAGCCCAGCAGAGCTACGATTTCATTATTATTTTTTTTGCTTGGTAAATGTTTTGCCTGTTTTTTTTTTTTTTCGTGCTGGAGATTAAACTCCGGACCTTGCACATAATCTTAACTCTTCTTAGTATTTAACTCTGAGCCTGACAGAAGATTTTTGGAGATATGTTTAGAACAATAACCCAGAATTTATGACAGAGCCAGTTTTTATTTCTTTAGTATTTCACTCTAAAAAATTTTATTAACTGGAAATGCCAATGGGGAAATTAAGTGCTTCCTCTTGGCCTTTCTAATTATGTTTATTTAATAAAAAGTCTTGTACTAATTTACAGAAAAATGACTACTGAAAAAGCCGTCAGGGAAACAACCTTGAACACCTGGTAGTAAGCAGTTATGTTAGCCTCAATACTCAGAGTTAATTGAATTTCTCAGCATTCTTGATGGAACTATACCCTTTCAGTCTCTTAAAATAGACCGAGACTATAGGAGATGAATGGCATTAAAGGGTTAATCTTGAGCAGTTCTAATTTCTGTTTTGTAGGTTTTTTGTTGTTGTTGCTGTTGCTGTTGTTATTTTGAGACAGGTTATCGCTCTAGCCCAGGCTGACCAGGAACTCCCCATGTAATCCTGATGTGCCTATAGCCACGGGAGGTAGACACAAAATGACCTCAAAGCACACAGACAGCCATTATGGCATTCGCAACATCACACAACAAGAAACTCGCTCAAAACAAGGCGAAAGGTGAAGGCCAGCACTCTGAGGTTGTCCTCTGACCCCTCACACATGTATTCATGGCATTCATGGGACCACACCCCCCCCACACACACAGCAGAGCTCAGAGGCAGAGAATTCTCTCCCCAGAGAATCTGTACGGACCCAGAAGAGGTTCCATATCAAGCCTGCTGAGGCCAACAGTGTGTTCAGATGAAAAGAAGAGAATCTCCAGCGTCTTTTTCTTTGGATCCTCATACAGGTTCACTACTGAGGAAGGCACCATTCTTCATGCTGTTAACTTTCCGTTGAGTTGGCGAGAGATTCCAGTCTTTCTACTCCAAAAAATGTTCGGGAAGATGCCTGATGGCTTCTCCCTTGGTGGTGGCACGTGTGATGCCTCATCCTGGTTCTCAGTTAGAATCATCGCTGCGGATGTGAGGGGTTTTGCAGACAGGTGAACCGAGGTGGGTAGCGCCATTCCATGGGCTGAGGTCTTGCACTGATTCAACACTGCTGAGCAGCAGCGTTCTTTCCTGACTGTGGACGCAAAGTGACCATCTGCTTCCTGCTCCCTCCATGATGAACTGCCACCACGATCAAAAAGCCCAAATAAACCCTCCCTTCCTGAAGCTGCTTTTGGTCAGGGAGTTGGTTACTGAAATAAGGACAGTAACTGATACGTCATCTCATGCCAGTGATTGCTGTTCAGCTAGACACCAGCCTCCTGCCTTTATCTCTTTATATGAGCAAATTAAGACAAATGAACGTTTTCATCTCAGGCTGAAGCATCAGTGGTATTTTCATAATGGTCTCATTACTGCTGCTGAGTGAGTGCAGGACACTGAGGCGTTTAAATTGCCAAATTGCTGCTACATATATTCTTTGAGAACAGGTAACCATGGCAATTGTGTCTCCAGGCAGGATGGAAGTGGGGTGGGGAACTATTCCATTAACTGAAGGGAAGAGATTGTAAAGGGATTGTCAAGCTGTAGATCAGAGAGAGAAAGAAAAGGTAGATTTTACAGTCTTACTTGCTTTTCATTATTAAATTATGCAACCCAGAGAAACTCCAAACGACTCGAGAGGTTGAGAGAAATCCCGAGATTAAATGACAGCGGCATTCTTAGCCTTTTCACATCATTGCTGTGGTTGACCTGAACCACATCGTATTTAGTTGGGCTTTTATAGAGTTTGTTTGAAACTTGATATATCTCCTGAGAGAACAGAAAGGTGACCTGAGATTCAAGAGGAAACGGCGATGAGGATTTACCTCAGCAAGAAGGCTGTGTAGGCGGCCTGAGAACTCTATTTCAAGTGGATAGGTAGCACCTCAAAATCTGATGTTCTAAGGAGAGTTCATTTTACATCTGATTCCCTGCCCTCCCCCAACCTTAATAGTTTTCCAGATGGAAATAGAGCATAGTGGAAGGGGGGCCTCTGGGTGGCTTGGAGGGGGAAGAAAATGTCAGCTGTGGATTCTCAGAAGAGCCATGGATTTAAAAGGCATGCAGATTGGTGATTAGACGAGCTTCTGTTCTTTATCCAAAGTGCCTCTTGTACAACTTGCAGCTCTCTCTGACAAAAAAGTTTCAATGGGCAGTTTAGGACCAATGAAATCTCTAATTAACCAGGTAAGCAACCTGACTTCTAAAGTAGGTAAGCCTTAGTATAGAAATTGTTTGATTATTATTTTTTAAGGGTAGCCTGTGAGATTTAATTTAGGGAGAGCAAAGAGGGAAAAGTCTCCCTCTCTGGGGAAGGGAAGGGAAGAGAAGGAGGGGCTTACATGTATTTCAGGCCCCTTTGATATGAATCAGATATTTCATTAGAATGCACCTCATCACCAGGCTCAGGTGTATAGGCAGGGAGTTTCTTGACTGCGGGCCCTGGAGAAACAGTGACTTAGGAAGGGCCCACCCATGGGGGCTCAGCCTGCAAAATTGTGGAAGAAACAGGAAGTTGTTGTTGCTGAGGGTGAAATTTCTTTTTAAATTGGAACACCACCCAACACCTTAGCCACCCGCCCAGTCCTGATGAATACCCACTTTGGCACTTCCTGCGTGCTGTTGTCATTAGTTAATTCAGGGAGAAAAATGGGCAGAGAACTTCAGGTGCAATTATGACAGGACAGGGAAGCCAGAACTCGGCTCTGTTCTGTGGAATTGTTCCTCAAAGAAAAAGCCCACTTTTAGTCACTCACTGCTAGAGGCTGTGCAGGACATGTTTTCACAGAACCGAGGAAAGAACCTAAAACTGGGTGGATAATTATTAACCAAATGGGTTTCATTTTAAAACAAACATTTCTTTTCTGCCAAACAGATTTCTCTCTTGGAAAGCAACTAACTGTGGAGAATTAGGCCAGGAATCGCGGTCTGAATCACAATAGCTCTTGGGCCCTGTCCAAGCTCATGCTTTTCTCTACCTTTGCAACCCAGAGTTCTCAGGTACAGGGAGGGAGCTGCCGGGGCACACCCACTGAGAGGGACGACAGGAAGCCCCAGAAGCCATTGTGGCCCTGAGGCTTAGAGACGCAGGGCCAGGCGTTGTCAGCCCTGTGAGCAGAGGAGACACGGGTTCTGTTATGAACACACACGTCTCAAATTTAAGGCCGAAAGTCATGATGCAGCTGCCTCATGAGTGAATGAGTATCGCTGATGGTCTGGAAGGAGAACCGCTGTCTTCAAGGATGAGCTGACAACCAGAACTGGAGGTGGCACACGTCTGTGTCAGGCCTTTAGCAGAGCAGAGTCTCACTATGGACCTAGGCTGCAGTATTAGCAGGATTGGCTTCGTGCAATGACTGAAGGGGGACCAGAAAGCTGAATGGGATTTCTGACGTGTGAGCTAATTCTGGGCCCCGTTTAGTTTCTCAGCCAACCCAGCTATTAGTCACATGGACTCCATAAGGGTTTCATCTAAAGCCTTTTTATCCCTGTGTTCCATTTTCGAAACTGTAGCCACTTAGTGCACTTTTGCGTAGCAACAGCCTTGCACCAAAGAGCATGCGATTAGCTGGTAGCTGGGTAGCACGGCTCCCGAGAGCACGGTTCAGCATTCCTCTCGCAAGCCAGAACTAGAGGCCTTCCTCGAAAAGTAACTCTGGAGGTTTGAGTTGAGCTCGGTGGCAAGTGATGCTCTCTTTTCAGTTTGGGGGTGTCGGTTGGGTATCCCACCGAACATTTAATGTTAATTTTCTGGGTCCTCAACACATCAGATCATTGAGGGTCTATACTGAAAGTGGTGAATCGGTTTTTATTATCTGAAATCACATTAGAACTGCTAGATCAAGAGATTCCAATTTGTCACTAAATGTGGATGTACAGAGAGTTGTGTGTGGAGTCTATAAAACCTTTTCTAGGTCTGATTTGCATTGCAAATCGAGAAGCTAACCAGAGGTTATAACATAAATAAAACATGGCTTCCCTGCTGCAAATGCTCAGTTCATGCCAGAGGAGGCCTCAGCCACCATGAGGCCCGTTTTCATAAACAATTCCCGTCTCTCACACTTCGCTCTATGGTGTCTTCCAGTAGGATGAGGATGGGGTAGGTGGTTGGGGGAGGATCTGTTTAGAGAGCGTTGGAAGACACGAAGCAGAGAGTGCTGGAGAGAGGCGTTCTTTAAAAACTCAGACATGGTTCAGAGTCCTGCATTTTGTCCCACTCACTAGAGAAGGAGAGCCAGCAGATGGCTCTTTGACTCAGTTTACACCCAACAGAATGAGCAAGAGCGCTACACTAGGTCAGTGAGCAGGCAAAACTCATTGTTTGTGGGTAAGAGAATACGATACAAAAGCTTTGGTTGGCCTCCAGGCAACATTCAAGCCCTTTCAAAAGCTGAACTTCAGCTCATGGAAATGCGTTGTTACTGTCCAGCATTTTATACCCTCTTCTTGTGACAACAGCAACCTAACTCAACTGAGTATCTTTATTCTTGCTTGTGTGCTTTTGATTGCTTCATGGGCTCCCAAGGTAGAATATGTGGTTTAGATTAAGTTGGTCAGGGCTGTCCACCCTCTGGTGATTAGATCAGGGACAACAGGAGCTGCCATGTGACTTTCATCTGACCAATCAGTGTCAATGAAATTCATTTCTGTTTGGAACTGTTGGGAAAGGACTCTCAGTTGCTGTGCTTAGAGCGCTAACAAGAGGTGAAGGAAGTTTGGAGCTACGACCAGAGTTCAGAGCCAGCAGACAGAATCCACAGTGAAAGAGCAGATGAAAGGTACAGAGTGCCAAACCAAGACCGGCTTCAAGCCTTATGTTCTTGTGCCTGAGGCCGCATCTATAGATCTGTATGTAATATACAGTAGGCTATACGCACCCTTCCCACCTCCATCCTTTAGCACCTCTATATCTCTGTATATCTGTAATAGCTAAAAGCACCTTGCCCACTTCTGTCCTTTAGTATCTATATGCCTGTATATAATACATAACACCTGTCTGCACCTTTTCCTCCTGCGTCCTTCAGCATCATCCCATGGCGAGTCCACGTCGTCATGGTGATGTGATGGTTTGAACGTGAGGTCCCATCGCCTCAGGTGTTTCTGATTAAGATGCAGCTTCCGGCTGGAGCAGGCATGTCCCAGGGGTGGCTCTTGGGTCCTGAGTCAGCTTGTGCTGGCTGGAGCAGGTGTTGGTGTCTCTTTCTTTCTCTCTTCTGTGGATGTCTGATGATGTGAGCCAGGTTCTTCCACCATGATGAAGCTTCCCTTGGAGTCGGTAGACCTGAAAAAAACCCTTTCTTCCTATAGCTGCTTCTGGTCAGATGTTTGTCCGGCAATAAGAAGGTAACGGCAACAATAGGTTGTTATAAGGATGAAATGAGTTTAATCATGTGAAGTGTTTAGTATAGTACATGGACCAGCAAGACATTACAGTCCGTATTATTTATTTCTTTTTAAAAAATATTTTATTTATTTGCAAGGAGAGAGGGGTTGGAGAATGGACGCACCAGGGCCTCTAGCCACTGCAAATAAACCCCAGCTGCATGCACCACTCTGTACATTTGGTTTTACTTAGGTACTGGGGAATTGAACCCAGGCCCTTGGGCTTTGCAAGCAAGCACCTTAACCACTGAGCAATCTTTCCAGCCCTAGTTATTTATTTCTAAGACTATCAATGCCTATCATAAAATAGGTTCCCAAAAATATAAATGCAACCATGAGAAGGAAGCGTCTACAGGCCGTATACATCAAGTAAACAGAAAGGGAAAGAAGGAATGAATGACCTAAGCCTTATAATTTTATTTTCTTAACTCCATATGTCCTAATGAGAGATAACGAAACAGTAAGAAAATCCTGGCTGTTTGACAAAGTTTTTGTTCATATGACTGCTTTTGGTCTAAAAAGCATGTATTTGAAAGGTATGTGCTTGGCCATGGGAATCAAAATTAAGATAATGTCCTTTCCCTCAAGGGGTCATGGCTTAGTAGACAAACTCAGAAGGTAAACAAATATAGTTTAAGAGAAGAGTGTACATAGATACCATGGGGACAGAGTGGGCTTCCTGAAACTGCCACACATCATCCTCTTAAGGAATTTGGAAATAAAACTCCAAGCCTCGGGATCTTATGTTGTAGCCCTGGAGCTCTGAAATAACAGGTCTGGGCTGGTAACATCTGCATGAGCGATGACGCTCGTCTGAGTGTCAACCTGAAGGGATCTGGAATCACCTAGGACTCATACCTCTAGGTGTGTTCTGAGGATTAACTGAGGGAAGGCCCACCCTCAAGGTGGGCAGTGCCTTTCAACAAGCAGCCCAGATCTGAAGGATCTGAGGAAAAGGTCGGCCTTCTTCCGAGTGAGGGCACCCAGCACTCCTGCAGCTGCCGCCGTCCTCTGCTGACAGCAGACTCCAGTGTCTTTGGCCTCCTAAGGTGGACTGAATCCCTGTGACACTCCAAGAACTCTGCTAGGCCTTCAGCATCCGCTCGGAGCCGAGAAAGGCCCTGGCTTTATGAACGAGCCTCTCTGCCTCTCCAGCACACAGACTGCCAGTGCTGCACTATGGAACCAAATCAGTCTAATAAAATGCCACTTCTGTCCATTGTGTTCCTCTAAGGAATTCTGTCCAATACAGGTGCTCCGTGGCGAAGATCTCAGGGTGAGAATCTTCGTGTGGATGGTCAAGGAAGGCTGTCTGGGGAGATGATGGAGGAGTCAGATTCTTATTCTCCTGAGCAGGATAACTGGGCCTCAAGAACAGCTCTTTGGCACGGCTCTCCAAGGCAGAGCACAAAGACGACACTTATTCTACTGATTCCAAAGCATGTAACACTGTTTATATATATTAACTTCAGTTCCAAATCGGCTG
Source organism: Zapus hudsonius (assembly GCA_004024765.1). Classification (NCBI taxonomy): domain Eukaryota; kingdom Metazoa; phylum Chordata; class Mammalia; order Rodentia; family Dipodidae; genus Zapus; species Zapus hudsonius. The sequence continues at coordinate 14,577 of PVHP010018090.1, read as the reverse complement.
CACAGTGAGTCACCTGGAAAGCACTTTAAAGTAGAGAAATGTAGGACACAGGCCTGCAGGCCAGGGGCACTTTCCTGAGTGAGGCCAAATAATAGCATTTGTTTGTTTTACAGGTAGAGGATCAGCCAGGGCCTGGGTCAGGTCAGAGCCTCCTTCAGGATAGACTCAGGGCGTCAGGTCAGCCCAGGGACTCAGATCAACCCAAGGCCTCAGGTCAGCCCAGGGCTTCGGTTCAGCCCAGGGCCTTCTAAGTGCTAGGTGAGTTCTCTACCGCTGAGCTCAATCCCAAGCCCCAAACATCAGTGATTTTAAATGCTCCCAGGTGACGAAAAACAAAAACAAACAAACAAAACCCACATAGCTAGAGAATCTCTAACTAGGCAATCAATCCATGGCATCCCTCACAGCACTAAGAATTGATCATGTGCCTCTATGTGGGGGTCAGCCCTGCGCCTGGAAGATGCCAAGAAAGCAAGCCTCTGGCTTAAAGGAAAATCACAAGGCAATGCTTTTAGCACACATACAATATAGCCGCCTAGGTTTGCATTCACCAGGTAATTAAGGGATATACACGACGTTTAGTTCTTGTGCTGTGGTGCACTTTAATGCTGCCTTGTGGCTCTGTGGGTGTGTACAACTTCATGCAGAGGTCAGACCCAGCACCCAGAAAATGGCCTGGAGCTTCAACTCACCAGCCTGGCAGACCAGCACACTTAGTTTGAGACTGATGCACTGGAATCTTCTTTTTTTTGATTTTTAAAACCATTATGATGACTTAACCTCGCTGGTCTACACTGGCATCCAAGAATGACTAAAACTTATTACCTTCAGCATGCTTGTTATTTTGAGTTTCTGTAAGAACAATTATGCCTACTTTTTTGATTTTTAAAGCCCTTGTTTTGAGGGTGGAGGCCAAATTTCTATACTAATTACTCGTTACAAACTGAGAAGTACTTGGAGAAGTGCTTGTGGTGTTCCCATACCATACAGTGCTTGTAGAGATTGTTTTTGTTGCCTTTACTCACTCTTTTTGACTAGTAATAGCTTTCCTATGAGGCGTAGCTCCTCTATCATTGCATCCAACATTAGTGGATCTGTCAGTCCAGAGGGCTCAGCTTTTCTCACTCAAGAGTTTGGATGTTAATCTGAGCAATGCCAGTCAATGTGTGGCATGGTCCGGTACCCTGCAAGGTCATGGCATGAGGTGAAGGTAAACCCCAAGCATCAGGATGCTGGAGATGCCAGGACTATGGGACATATGGAGCCGGCACACTGTGGGTGGCAGAACAGAAAGGAAGGGACTGCCCAGCCTACCGGAGCCAGGGGATGCTTCCAGAAACCCCAGATGCCAGACGAGGAGCTTGACGTGTGCTCTGCTAGGATGTGATTTTGCTCTGATCTGCTCTTTGCTTACTGTTGCCTTACTCCTTCCTTTTGAAATGGGAATGTTTGCTTGTGCCATTGTACATTAATAGTATGCAACTTGGTTTTAGATTATTACAGGGCTCACAGTTACAAGACTGCCTTGACTCAGTAGAGACTTTGGACTTTGATCTTTTGCTCAGCATTGAGGCTATTGAAGACTATGGGACTTTTGAACCTAAACTGAATCCATATGGGGCACAGGGGTGGGAGGCTATGGCTTAAAATTGATGTGGGTGGATATCAAGTTGACGAAGGGTAAACTTGCTATGGTTCATCTCAGTTTTCAATTTGGCCTGGTTTAGAATGGCCGAGGAGACAAACTTCCAGGTGTGTCTATGAGGATTTTCAAGGTCGTTTAACTGCGGTGGAAAGAGCCACCTGGACTGGGGGTGGCAGTATCCCATACATACAGGTCGGGGCTCCAGACTGAAGAAGTATGTAGGGCACCAACATTCATGTTTCTCTGATTAATGTGACCGACAGCTGCTTCATGTCCTGCTGCCACAGTCTGAGACACCCTTGCTGCAACCCCTTCCCCTCAATGAACCTCAAACTGTGAGCTAAAATAAATGTTCCTTAAGCTGATTTTGTGAGCTATTTTGTCATAGCAATAAGAAAAGTAACTAAAGGCCACTAAGGAAGAACTTAAGTCTCGTGCATGTTTAAATACAAACACAGTACTCATTACTGTCTGTGATGGGTACATTCTTCTCCTCCTCTTCTTTATTCTCTCTCTTTCCCTCCTATCTTTCTTCCTGGCCTTTCTTTCCTCCTTCCTGACCTTCCTTCCTTCCTTCCTTTCTTCTTTTCAGTGCTAGGGATTGAGCTCAGGGCATTGCTTGCTTGCTAAGAGCATTACCACAAATCTATTTTGTGATTTACAAAATAAACCAAGTACAATCCTATGCTGTGGTGATACCTAAATTTTACTGCCATCAGAAGAAAAATAATAATACTTTCTATATATCAAGTAGGATGATAAACATCTAACTCTTCCAATGGCCCTGCCAGGAAAAAACAAAAAAAGGTATCATTTTCCTCTCTCAAGGACGAAGTAACAGACCCATCCCATTCAGGATGAATTTTTTCAAACCTAAGTAGTCTTCTCCAAGAACTCACATTGTACCAGGTATGTTAAAATACAGCGTATTTGGCTGGAGAGACTGCTCAGTGGCTAAGGTGCTTGTCTGCAAAGCCTAACAACTTGAGTTCAATTCCCCAGCACCCAGGTAAAGCCAGCCAGATGTACAAAGTGATGCATGCATCTGAAGTTTGTTGGTAGCAGCCGGAGGCCCTGGTGTACCCATTCTCTCTGCCTGTCTCTCTTCTCTCTGCTTGCAAATAAAGAAATAAAACTATTTTTAAAGTACAGTAGACTAAGATTGGTACCTAAGAATGAATAAAGCATCTAAAGACTTCTGTGCATCTGGTTCCACATCATCCAAGAACCCACTGCGGGTGTGGCTCGTGCACATGAGCTACCTGGGGATATTTTTTTTATTGTCCATAATGAGTTACATTATTTAGTGGGCAAACAATGAGTTGTTATCCCCAATTCCCTGATGCCCCCCATCCCCAATCAGCTTGATATCCTCCTCCGTGGGTCGTCTGGATCAGTCCTTGTGACAGGGGACCATGGATAGCCTAAAATTCAGCCAGGTTCTCCTGGCCCTAGTCTCCCCCACCACGGCTCTCACAATCTTTCTGCCCTACCTGGGGATATTGATATCCAGTTGGGAAGTCTAGGTCTGGGCCAAAGAGTCTGGATTTCTGATAAGCTCCAGGAAGTGCTGAGGCTTGGCCCTCCATGTGTGTTTTAACAGCATGTCACTGGGGCACGAGACTCAGGCAAATAAAGTTCTATGTTTTGTTTTTTTCTAATAAAAATCTTGAGTTGCCCCAGTAATGCTAAGCCTGTAGAAAGGAAGCCATTGAATTAATGCTCAGCATGTATATCTGAATGTGTGGGGATTAAACCCAGGTCTTGCAAGCGCGCACGCGCGCGCACACACACACATACTAGGCAAATGCTTTTTATTATGTAAATTTTTGTTTGTCTTGTGTTTTTTCGAGGTCGGGTCTTGCTCTAGCCAGGCTGACCTGGAATTAGTCTCAGGCTGGCTTCAAACTCACAGTGATTCTCCTATCTCATCCTCCCAAGTGCTTAAAGGTGTGTGCCACCACACCAGGCCTGTCAAGTAATTCTTAAAAGAAGTGTAATTCTAAGAGTGCAAGAATAGGAGTTTGTGAAGGTGAAGATGCAGGTGCTTCTACAAGGAAAAGGTTATGGGAAGTTTGCCTGTGTCTGGTCACTTATGAGGTTATTATTAACAATATTCATTCTTCTAAAGAGTTCTGGAAAAATGGGCTTTAAGGAGAAAACAACACTTTTAGAACAGAGGGTAAAGGCAAAAACTGTGTGACTTCAGGGATTTTAAAATATCAACTGAAAAAGTAATTCTCTGGTATGAAATTTCCATTTGTTTGTTGCTGAAACTTTCCCATTAGTGACTACAAAGTCCTTGCACAATTTGGTTTCCTATCACACAGACCTGAGTGGGAGATTCTGCTGTGTTCTGTTATCTGATCCTCAACTTTGGGATCTGTCAGTGCAGAAAGCTAGTCACCTTGGTAACTCCCCAAAGAGCTTGCTCAAAATTTAATCAACCATTGCTTGATCAAAGATTAGTCTTTGATCTTGGGAGAAAACTATGTCCAACTCAGCCAGCGTTTGAAACAAGGGAGGACATTGTTTTTATGCTTCTTTATTTTAGAACAACTTTATCTTTGTGAGCTTGCCATTTCTCTCCATGACACCCTTGGGCTGAATACACCCCGCCCCCCACCAGCTTACTATACAGACTTGAAGGTATACATACCTCTTTCCATAAGACTAAAGATACCCAGGCATACATCCATCTTAGTCTCTTTGCACTATAGATTGAGTGGATTAGACAAAATACATGGATTCCTCACAGCTTGGGAGGCTGGGAAGTTCCGGAACAAGGAAGGCATCAACAGATTTAGGGTTTGGTGCAGACCCTTCTCTAAGTTCCTATGGGCATCCTCTCACGGCAGAAAGGGCAAGGGGGCTTCTTAAGATCCCTCTTACAAGGGTGCTGATCCCACCCTTAGGGGCTCAACACTTCCCAAAGGTACCATTTCTTAATAGCAACACGTTGGGAGTTAGAATTTCGGCATCTGGAACTTTGGAGGCATAGACCTTCAATCTATGGCAGTACCCCAGTATTCCTTTCGTGGATGAGATGGTCTTGCTCTGCATCTCAAGTAGGAGATCCCGAGCTGGAGGAGGTTCATCAAGTATCTATCAAACCTTCCTGCTTCATTTCTCCCAGCATTGGTCCAAGACATCAGTCAGGCAGACAGTGTTCCTTGGCTAGACCCCGGAGCAGTCTCCCGAGGCTCCACTCTGTCAATATCTAGCTGCCGCCTCCATCGTCCACCAGGACCCTCAGCTTCCACTGTCTCTGTCCCTTAGCTGCGTCTTTCCAGCCCTGCAACCTGTTAAACTGAGCCATCATATTCATTGCAAAGGCTTCAGTCCCACTCAGATAACTCCATTCTGTTTTTGAAAGAAATATCACCAGATTGCTCTGTCTGTATAGCCACTTTCCAGATGTCACATGCTTTCTCTTCTAAAAAGGATTTTATTTATTTGCATGTGTGTGAGTGGGCATGTCAGGGTCTCTTGCTGCTGCAACTGAACACTGCATGCTTGTGCTACTTCTTGAATCTGGCTGTATGTGGATGCTGGGAAATCAGACCCAGGCCAACAGGGTTTATAAGCAAGTACCTTTGACCACTGAGCCATCTCTCTAGCCCCACGAATTTTGTTTTGAGCAATGGGAATCTCTAAGTGTAGCATTAGCCACTTTCTTCAGTACCCATCCTTGTTACTTTTTTATTGTCATAACTATTAAGGTAACATTTATTTCTCACTTTGCATGTGCCATCAATTATCCTAAATCCGTAGTCATGATTTTTTGTATAACCTTCATAATAATACCACTATGTTGCTCTTCTTAAACTTGTTGTTATCAGCTTCAATCGTTATAGGCATCAGACATTAAACCGTGATAATTCCCTCCCCGTTCCCACTTTCCTCCTCTCACATCCACACTCCATCATCTCACTTCCTGCTCTCAAATAGTCTCTCTTTTCTTTTGGATGTTATCATCTTTTCCTCTTATTATGAAGGTCCTGTGTAGGCGGCGTGAGGTCCTGAGAAGTCATGCATATCCAGGCCATGTTGTGCGTGGAAGACTGCACTGTAAGCAGACCTCCTCTTCCTTTGACTCTCACGTTCTTTCCACCACAATGGACCTTGAGCCTTGGAGGGTGTGATGGAGATGTCTCAGTGCTGAACACTCCACTGTCACTTCTTCTCAGCAATTTGGTGACTTTTGAATCATCCTAGTGGTCACCACCATCTGAAAAGAGAAGCTTCTCTAACCGAAAGTGAGAGTAGCATTTTTATGTGGGTAAGCATTAAAAAGTGCTTACAAGGCAGTTTGGTGGACATAATGTATGCATTTAGCCAGACAGCATTAGGCATCATTCCCCTAGGACTCATTACCTCCCCCTCCATAGGCTTTTGACCAGGTCTTCAGTACCAGGCATGCATTCCCTTCTGTGGAGCAGGCCTCCAGTCCAACTAGAGAGCAGCTGGTTTCCCCCACAATAGATGTGCCACTATTGCCCCAGTTGGCACATTTAGCCTGGCTGGGCAGTCTTAAGGCTTGCAAGGTCCACTGCTGTTCACCACTGTTGATGACTTCTCTCTCCCATAGGGCTGCAGGCAGACATAGCTTTTTCCAGCTTTCTGTCAGCTGGTTAACAGGGGGGAGGTTTCCAGCTCAGCTGCAGCTTGATTTCTCAGTGACCTACAGCCCAAGCATGTGGAGTCTTCAGCATGAGGATCTTACCATCTAGTTCTGGTGGGCACCCAAGATCCTTGGCAATGGCCTGTAATATTTGGGGGGCCTTAGGAACCTCCCTAGCCAACAACTCACTGGAAGGTATCCCATTCCTGGCACTGAATTTTTTCTCGTATCAATCTATGGTTTCTGGGTGTACCTTTATCCAAAAAAGTAGTTTTCCATATGGCTTATTCATAACATCTGAAATTTTGACTAACTCTCCTCCCTCACTTCCTTTACTCCATCCCTTCTCTTGACCCCACTTAGGCCATTACAAGCCCAGTAATTTGTTCATCTACTTATAATACTCTCTCCTCCCTCTCTATAACCACTGTCTAGCTAGCTCACTGGCCTATACTACTAACTTGGACTTTAACTCACAACTCTAAACATTTGTAGCTAGGATCCACATGTGAGAGAGAACATTCGGTGTTTGGATTTCTGGGCCTGTGTTAGTTCACTTAGTACAGTCCTTTCCAGATCCACCAATTTCCTGCAAATTTACTGAATAGAATTCCTTCAAATCCATTCATCAGTTGAGGGACAGCTAGGCCGGTTGCATTTCCTAGCTATTGTGAATAGAGCTGCGGTAAACATGAAGGAACACATCCCCAAGGTAGTGTAGAGTCCTTAAGGGTAGATGCCGAGGAGGGGTATAGTGGAGTCATATGGAAAATTCATTTTTAGCTGTCTCAGGAACCTCCACACTGATTTCCACAGTGCCTGTTCCAGTCGACATTCCCTCCAGCAGTGCAGAAGGGTTCCTCTTTTTCCACATCCTCGCCAGCATTTATTGTCACTTGTTTTCTTCAGAGGAGTTTTAATTTGCATTTCCCCGATGGCTAAGTAGGTAGAACATGTTTCTAGATGTTTATGGGCTATCTATATTTCTTCCTTTGAGAACTCTCTAGTTTAATAGCCTGTTTTTGATTGGGTTGTTTGATTTCTTATTTAGTTTTTTTTTTTTTTTTGAGCTCTTTGTATATCCTGGATATTAATCCTCTGTCAGATGTATAGCTGGAAAAATTTCCCCCCATTGGGTAGGTTGCCTCATTGCTCTATACACAGTGTCCTTTGCTGTATAGTAGCTTTTTAATTTCATGAGGTCCCAACGGTTTTACTTACTGAGCAACTGGGTTATATTCAGAAAGTCATAGCCTAGGCCAATGCAGGTCTTTGATCCAACTGGACCTGAGTATTTTGCATGGAGAGGGACAAGGGTCTATTTTCATCCTTCTACATACAGATATCCAGTTTTCTCAGCACCATTTCTTAAGGAGGCTGTCTTTTTCCCAGTGAATATTTTTGGCATTTTTGTCAAAAATCAGATGGCTGTAACAGCCTGGGTTTGCATCAGGGTCCTCTATTCTGCTCCATTGATCTACATGTCTGTTTTTGTGCCAATACCTGCTGGTTTTGTTACTATGGCTCTGTAATATGTCTTAAGATCAGGTGTGGTGATGCTGCCAGCCTTATTTTTGTTGCTTACAATTGTTTTGGCTTCAAGGTTTTCTGTACTTCCAAATAAATTTTAGGATTTTTTTTTATATTTTGGTGAAGAATGCCATTGGAATTGTGATGGGGATTGCATTAAATGTATAGATTGCTTTTGGTAAGATTGACATTTTCACAATATTGATTCTTCTAGTCCAAGAACATGAGATGTCATTTCACTTTCTAATATCTTCTGCAATTTCTTTAGTGTTTTAAAATTTTTGTTGTAGAGATCCTTCACTTCCTTGATTAGGTTTATTCCAAGGTACTTTATTATTATTATTATTATTATTATTATTATTATTATTATTATTATTATTACTTGAGGCAATTGTAAATGGGAGTGTTTCCCCAATTTCATCCTTGGCCTGTTTGTTGCTAATACAGGAAAGCTACTGATTTCTGTGTGTTGATTTTGTATCCTGTTACATTGCTAAAAGATTTATCAGCTCTAACAGTTTGCTGGTAGTCTTTAGGGTCCCTTATGTATAGAATCATATCATCTGCAAATAATGATAATTTAATCCCTTTCCAATTTATACCCATTTTATATGGGCCTCTTGCCTTAATGCTGTAGCTAAGACTTTCAGTACTGTATTAAATAAAAGTGGAGATAGTGGACACCCTTTTCTTATTCCTGATTTTAGGGGAAATACTTCAAGTTTTTCCCCATTCAGTATAATGTTGGCCTTAGGTTTGTCATAAATAGTATTGTAGTCAGTCATACATGCCACTGGGATGAACCTCCAAACCAGGCACGGTTATGTGAGGAAAGGATTTATTGAAGTTACAGATCCAGGGAAAGTTCCATAATGATGAAAGATGCTAGCCCCCTTTTCATAGTCCAGGCAGAGAGAGAAAAACCATCTCCAGCACCACACACTCAACAGCAAAAAGGGGGGTTATGTGGAGGGGTATATTTCCTTCCCCTTTATATAGTCCTAGGGCAGGGTCTTGCAACCCTTTCCCAGACTTGTTGACTTCCTGAGTCTCTGGAATTTCCTTCCTGCACTGCTCTCCCAGGAAGGGATGTCTGTTTTTGGCTATCCAGATCTTCCTCACATCTTGTCCCCTGCTGCCTTCCTGTGAACATCCTCAGAGACTCACCCAAGATTACTAACAGGTCAGGTTGACAACAAAATTTAACCATCACAAATAGAATTAATTATGTTGAAATATGTTCCTTCTATTCCCACTATTCTTTAGGACTTACCATGAAGGGATGTTGGATTTTTGTCAAATGCCTTTTCTTCATCTATTGAGATGATCATGTAATTTTTTTCTTCAGTCCATTTATATAATGTATTATATTTATCAATTTGCATATGTAGAATCATCCTTGCCTCTCTGGGATAAAACCTACCTGGTTGGGGTGCAGGATCTTTTGATGCATTCTGATATTCTGTTTGCCAGTATTTTATTGAGATTTTTTTGCATCTATCTGGTCTGCAGTTTTTGTTGTTCTGTTTTTGTCTGCTTTTGGTATCAGGGTAATGCTGGCTTTGTGGAAGGAGTTTGGTAGTATTCCTATTTAATGGAAAAGTTTGAGACACATGGTGTTAGTTCTTCCATGAAGGCTTGCTAGAGTTCACCAGCGAATCCATCTGGGCCTGGACTTATTTTGGTTGGGAGATGTCTTAATAACTGCTTTGATATAAGTGCTTTTTATAGGTCTGTTCAAATGGTTTATCTCATCTTGATTTAATTTTGGTAGGTCATATATACTGAGGCAATCATCCATTTCTTTCAGATTTTTCCACTTAATTGAGTATATGTTCTTAAAGTATGTCCTTATGAATTTTATTGGTATCTGTTGAAATGGTGCTTTTTCATCTCTAATTTTATTAATTTGTGTTTCTTCTCTCTTTTTTATAAACATCTTTAATGTCAACAGTTAGAATTGTACATTGTATCAAATCTTGTGGTGGTACCCCATTTCCCTCCTCCCTGTCCACAGCCCACTTGGGGGCCTTCTCAGTAGGCATACTGTATCAGTCCATGGGGTAGGGGTTTATGAATTATACCAGAGGTAGCCAGTTTTTCCCCCTCCTTTGTGTGTTGTTGCTGAGAAGGCAATGTCTCTGTATATTCTCCTCCACCATGGCTCTTACATTCTTTCCACCCCTCTTCTGCTCAGTTCCTTGAGTCATGGTGGGTGAGTTTTAAGTCTGTTTTATTGTTGTGATCTTAAGTGTCTTTGGACTTCTGCTTTGGATTGTGTGTCTGTCTCCATTGTCCTTTCATGGGCTTTCTGACTTCTCTCTTTCTTTTGGTCAGATTTGCTAAGGGTTTATCAGTCTTGTTTATCCTATAAAAAAACCAACTCTCCATTTCTTTAATTCTTTCTTCCATTTTTTTGTTTTTTATTTCATCTTTATTATTTCTTCCCATCTATTGAATTTTGGTTTGAATTGTTCTTCTTTGTCCAAGGCCACAGGTGACACATTAAGCTGTTTACTTGTGACCTCTCTAATTTCTTAATATAGGCAGTCAAAGTTATATATTTCCTTCTTAGGAATGCCTTCATTGTATCTCATAGATTTTGGTATGTTGTGATTTTACTATCATTTGATTTTCTGAATTTTTTATTTTCTTCTTTAATTCTTCAATGACTCATTCATCATTCATTAGTGTATTTAGTTTCCACATATCTGTGTATATTCTATAGTTTTTCTTGCTATTAATTTGTAGTTTATTCCAATTGTGATCAGATCAAGTACAGGGAATTATTTCAATTTCCTGTACTTGTTAAGATTTGCTTTGTGTCCTAATTTATAGTATATTTTAGAGAGTGTTCTATATGCTGCTGAAAAGAATGTGTATTCTGTAGTATTTGGGTGAAATGGTCTATAGATGTCTCTTAGGTCCATTTGTTCTGTAGTGTCATTTAGTCCAGATGCTGCTCTGATTATTTTTGCCAGGATGACCTGTCACTAGGTGAGCATGGGGTGTTCAAGTCTCCCACTACAATTACGCTTGCTGTTATCTGTGACCTTAATTCGAGCAGTGTTCATTTAATGAAATTGGGAGCACCAATGTGTGGTGTATGTATGTTTAGAATTGTAATTTCCTGTTGTAGAATTGATCAATGTAAAGTGATCTTTCCTAACTAATGGGGGTTTGAAATTTAACCTGTCTGATATGATGATAGCAACACTTGTTTCCGAGGCCCACTTGCTTGAAATACTACTTTCAATTCCTTCACCCAAAGGAAGTGTCTGTCTTTTGTGCAATTATTGGATGCAACAAACAGAAGGATCCTGCCTTTTAATCCAGTCTGCAAGTCTGTGTCTTTTGGTTGTGGCATTGAGGCCATTGATATTAAGAGTTGTTATTGAAATGTGTATATTATTCTTACCATTTCTTGCTTTTGTAGTTTTTCCTTTACTCTCTAGTATTAACTATTATTTTGATATGGTTTAATTTTTCTTGCTTTGTCATGTATGTGATTTTCCCCTTCTCTTCAATATGAAGAATCCCTACAAGTATTTTCTGTAGAGCTGGCTTTTTAGTCCTATATTCCTTTAGCTTGCTTTTGTTGTGGAAAGTCCTTATTTCTCCTTCAATTATGTTGAATAGCTTTGTCAGACATAGTAATCTTGGTTGAAAGTTATCTTTCTGAATTTCGAATATATCATCCCAAGCCCTTCTGGCTGTTAAGGTTTGTGTTGAGTAATCTGCTATTATCCTGAGGGGCTTCTCTCTTATTGTTTTCAATATATTTTTCTTTGGTCTGTGTGTTCAGTAGTTTAATTATAATATGGTGAGGAGTTCTTTCCTAGTTTGTCTGTTTGGTGTGTTCTAAGTGGTTCCTGTCTGCATTGGAGTCTCTTTCCCTTTTTTGGGGAAATTTTCTTCTATGATTTTGTTAAAGATACCTATTATGCCCTTCGAGTAAAATTCTTCTCCTTCTTCTATACCCTGAATTCTTAAGTTTGATCTCTTAAAAATGTCCCAAATGTCTTAAATTTCCCATTCATACCTTGCTATTAGCTTGTCTTTCTCTTTGTTGGAACATTATAGATTTGGCACCTGTCTTTAGTTTAAATATTCTGTCCTTTCCTTGATCCATTCAATTAGTGAGACTTTCTACTGAGTTATTTTATTTAACTTACTGTGTTTTTCATCTCAAGTATTTCTGATTGGTTTTTCTCCAGTATTCTCTTTCCCTACTCATGTCTTGTATTGACCTTCTATTTCATTATGTTGGTTTCCTCTGTTCTCTTTCAGGAGTTTGTTTTCTTCTTTGATATCTTTGATTTCTTCTTTGTTGGGCATTTCATCTAGATCAGTCTCACTGGACGTCATTTCTGATGGATTTATAAGTTTTGGTGGAATTATAATGTCTTGATTTTTTTGTGTTTCTTATAATGTAGAAATTTTTGCATCTTGAGTTAATTTGATCCTTGGGTTTTCTAATTATCTGATGTATTCTTAGACAAGTAAATCAGAATTTGTATGTCTTCAGAGTAGGAGCCTAAGATGCCAAGTGTGGCTCTTATATTTCTCCCAGAGTAACAGCAGGTATGTTCCAAGGTATTCGGTTTGCCTGCTATGTAAATACTCTAGTATGCTGGGTGGAGCAAAATACAGGCTAATTCTAAAATCCAACTGAGCAGTATCCACACGTAAAATCAGCATGGAGTATTAATGCAAGAGTGGGAATAAAACAAACAGGTAATCTAAAAAAGCCATTGTCTCTAAGAATGTGTGTTTTCTCACACCTTTACTCCTGTCCACTGGGAAGCTGAGATTCCTTGTTTGTAATGGGTTCCAGGTCAGCCTGGGCCCGAGTAAGACCCTGTTCCCAAGAAAGACAGAAGAAAAAGACAAAAAGGCACCACAAATCAAGACAGCTCGAAAGTGACAAGTCATCCCCCAAACATAGCTTATTTAAAAGGCCAAAGCCAACCCCGTTACCTTTTGGGATGGCATCCTGCCTCGCCTATGCTGAGCGCCTGATTGGTTTTCTCTTTGTTGCCCTGTGTGCTTGGCTAGGCTAGTTGGGTCAATGGACCTGCTGATCCCATTGGCTGCTGGGTCCTGTGTGGCTGAGGGATGGCTCAGACCTTTTTGTGTCCCCAGATCTACTGTGGTTCCTGGTGCTGGTGGCTGTGGGGAGTGCCTGAAGTTGTTCCAGAGCTTCTCAGCCAGTCCCTGTTGTCTTCTCTTTCAGGTTTTCTCACTTTGCAAGACCAGCAAGAGGGTCCTCAGCATAGTTCTGCTCATGGAGAATCCTTCCTCCATAGTTCGGCTCAGGCAGGGCCAGGTGCTTCGCTCTTCCCTTCTGACTGCAGGAGCTCTGGCTGGAACCAGTTCTGGCTGGTTGTGTGGTTGCTAGAAGTTCTAGGTCGTTCCTGCTTCTCTGCTGGGATTAAGAATTCCTTGCATGCCTTCAGTTTTCAATAGGAGAGTATAGTGTGGTTTTTATTTCTTTTTCTCCCCACCAGGCTGCTTTAGTGTGACTACTCTGCCAGCATCTTAATGAGAAGTCTCCCAGCTGCTATTTAAAAAAATTACATCTAAGAGGGCCGAGCATGATGGCGGACGAGTAGCAGCCTCGCCAGGACTCTCTCTGTAAAGGTTTGATTTTCCAGCTGGGATCCAGACCTTGGACCCCAGCTGGCCCTGAACCCAAGCCTACCCTCTCCCCAGCTCTGCCACCAGCTGGACAGGGTTCCCCAGCCGCTTTCTGCTCTACAGAGGAACAGAGAGCCGCCCTGCCCCCACCCCAAGCTCCCGCCATCACCACTGTCTCCTGGCAGGTGCCAAGCCCTTGCTGGCTGAGCGCCTGTCCCTCCCAGGGCCCCCTCCCTCCAGTGCCCAATCCTTGGGTGCATCTCTCTCTGTGACCCCCCCCACACACAGGCAGATGCTTCTAGGGAAAACTGACCTAGCTCGCTTCCAAAAGCCCACTTGGGACTGCAGCTGCAGTCGGGGCCAGGCCTCTGGCAGATACCTGGGAACCGCTGCCACTGCTGGGAGGGAAGAGGCCAGTTCAGGCAGGGACCATGCGCCACCACTACCGGGAGGGCACAGGTGACTTCAGTGGGCACCAGGGACGGTGTGCCACTGAAGGAAGGAAACAGCAAAGCGGGCTGAACAGCACTCCCCAGGGTGCCTGAGCAGAAACCAAAAATGAAATGGAGTTGTTAAAAACCTCCCTTCAATCAATCAGTCCCAGAGTTGACAATCTGGAGGACAGACTCTCAGACATTGAGGACAAGACAGAAGGAATTAATAAGGATGTCATAGGTTTCAATAAATTCAAGAAATCAAGTGAGCAAAATTTGAGGGATCTATGGGATACCGTAAAGAGACCCAATATTAGAATCATGGGGATCCCAGAGGGAGAAGAAGCCCAGGCTAAGGGCATAGGAAATATTTTCAACAGAATTATTCAAGAAAACTTCCCCTATCTAACAAGAGAAAGCCTGCTCAACATTCAAGGGGCCCAGAGGACTCCAAACAGACAGGATATGAAGAGGAATTCTCCAAGACACATTTTAATTAAGATGTCTAACATAGAAAGCAAAGAGAAAATACTCAAAGCTGCTAGAGAAAAGCAAACCGTAACTTATAAAGGAAAATCCATCAGACTTACCTCAGACTTCTCATTAGAAACCATGAAAGACAGAAGGGCTTGGAATAATGCTTTACAGGGCCTAAAGAAGTATGGCTTTCAACCTAGACTACTGTACTCAGCAAAGCTATCCCT